>CAWVNZ010000991.1:47958-99958 GCA_963930735.1 Dioctria linearis
TAATTACGCCAGAGATTGCCTTTTCTATAGTAAATTTTTCAAAAATAATTTTTTACTGTCGCAAATTTTAATTGCGACAGGGATTGCCTTTTCTATAGTAAATTTTTCAAATTTAATTTTATACTGTCGCAAATTTTAATTGCGCCAGGGATTGCCTTTTCTATAGTAAATTTTGCAAAAAATAATTTTTTACTGTCGCAAATTTTAAATACGCCAGGGATTGCCTTTTCTATAGTAAATTTTTCAAAAACTAATTTTTTACTGTCGCAAATTTTAATTACGCCAGGGATTGCCTTTTCTACAGTAAATTTTTCAAAAATTAATTTTTTACTGTCGCAAATTTTAATTGCGCCAGGGATTGCCTTTTCTACAGTAAATTTTTCAAAATTTAATTTTATACTGTCGCAAATTTTAATTGCGCCAGCGATTGCCTTTTCTATAGTAAATTTTGCAAAAAAATAATTTTTTACTGTCGCAAATTTTAATTGCGCCAGGGATTGCCTTTTCTATAGTAAATTTTTCAAAAAATAATTTTTTACTGTCGCAAATTTTAATTGCGCCAGGGATTACCTTTTCTATAGTAAATTTTTCAAAAAATAATTTTTTACTGTCGCAAATTTTAATTACGCCAGGGATTGACTTTTCTACAGTAAATTTTTCAAAATTTAATTTTATACTGTTGCAAAATTTTAATTGCGCCAGGGATTGCCTTTTCTATAGTAAATTATTCACAAATTAATTTTTTACTGTCGCAAATTTTAAATACGCCAGGGATTGCCTTTTCTATAGTAAATTTTTCAAAAACTAATTTTTTACTGTCGCAAATTTTAATTACCCCAGGGATTGCCTTTTCTATAGTAAATTTTGCAAAAAATAATTTTTTACTGTCGCAAATTTTAATTACGCCAGGGATTGCCTTTTCTATAGTAAAATTTTCAAAAAAATAATTTTATACTGTCGCAAATTTTAATTACGCAGGGATTGCCTTTTCTACCGTAAATTATTCAAAAAAAAAATTTTTTAATGTCGCAAATTTTAATTGCGCCAGGGATTGCCTTTTCTTTAGTAAATTTTGCAAAAAAATAATTTTTTACTGTCGCAAATTTAATTACGCCAGGGATTGCCTTTTCTACAGTAAATTTTTCAAAAAATAATTTTTTACTGTCGCAAATTTTAATTACGCCAGAGATTGCCTTTTCTATAGTAAATTTTTCAAAAAATAATTTTTACTGTCGCAAATTTTAATTGCGACAGGGATTGCCTTTTCTATAGTAAATTTTTCAAAATTTAATTTTATACTGTCGCAAATTTTAATTACGCCAGGGATTGCCTTCTCTATAGTAAAATTTTCAAAAAAATAATTTTATACTGTCGCAAATTTTAATTACGCCAGGGATTGCCTTTTCTACAGTAAATTATTCAAAAATAAATTTTTACTGTCCCAAATTTTAAATACGCCAGGGATTGCCTTTTCTATAGTAAATTTTTCAAAATTTAATTTTATACTGTCGCAAATTTTAAATACGCCAGGGATTGCCTTTTCTACAGCAAATTTTTCAAAAATAATTTTTTACTGTCGCAAATTTTAAATAAGCCAGGGATTGCCTTTTCTACAGTAAATTTTTCAAAAAATAATTTTTTACTGTCGCAAATTGTAATTGCGCCAGAGATTGCCTTTTCTTTAGTAAATTTTGCAAAAAAATAATTTTTTACTGTCGCAAATTTTAATTACGCCAGGGATTGCCTTTTCTACAGTAAATTTTTCAAAAATAATTTTTTACTGTTGCAAATTTTAATTACGCCAGAGATTGCCTTTTCTATAGTAAATTTTTCAAAAAATAATTTTTTACTGTCGCAAATTTTAATTGCGCCAGGGATTGCCTTTTCTATAGTAAATTTTGCAAAAAAATAATTTTTTACTGTTGTTTTAATTGCACCAGGGATTGCCTTTTCTATAGTAAATTTTTCACAAATTAATTTTTTACTGTCGCAAATTTTAAATACGCCAGGTATTGCCTTTTTCTATAGTATATTTTGCAAAAAATAATGTTTTACTGTCGCAAGTTTTAATTACACCAGGGATTGCCTTTTCTATAGTAAATTTTTCAAAAAATAATTTTTTTCTGTCGCAAATTGTAATTGCGCCAGGGATTGCCTTTTCTTTAGTAAATTTTTCACAAACTAATTTTTACTGTCGCAAATTTTAAATACGCCAGGGATTGCCTTTTCTATAGTAAATTTTTCAAAAAATAGTTTTCTACTGTCGCAAATTTTAATTGCGCCAGGGATTGCCTTTTCTATAGTAAATTTTGCAAAAAAATAATTTTTTTACTGTCGCAATTTTAATTGCGCCAGGGATTGCCTTTTCTATAGTAAATTTTTCACAAATTAATTTTTTACTGTCGCAAATTTTAAATACGCCAGGGATTGCCTTTTCTATAGTAAATTATTCAAAAAATAGTTTTCTACTGTCGCAAATTTTAATTGCGCCAGGGATTGCCTTTTCTATAGTAAATTTTGCAAAAAAAATAATTTTTTACTGTCGCAAATTTTAATTGCGCCAGGGATTGCCTTTTCTTTAGTAAATTTTGCAAAAAAATAATTTTTTACTGTCGCAAATTTTAATTACGCCAGGGATTGCCTTTTCTACAGTAAATTTTTCAAAAAAATAATTTTTTACTGTCGCAAATTTTAAATACGCCAGGGATTGCCTTTTCTATAGTATATTTTGCAAAAAATAATGTTTTACTGTCGCAAGTTTTAATTACACCAGGGATTGCCTTTTCTATAGTAAATTTTTCAAAAAATAATTTTTTACTGTCGCAAATTTTAATTACGCCAGGGATTGCCTTCTCTATAGTAAAATTTTCAAAAAAATAATTTTATACTGTCGCAAATTTTAATTACGCCAGGGATTGCCTTTTCTACAGTAAATTATTCAAAAAATAAATTTTTACTGTCCCAAATTTTAAATACGCCAGGGATTGCCTTTTCTATAGTAAATTTTTCAAAATTTAATTTTATACTGTCGCAAATTTTAAATACGCCAGGGATTGCCTTTTCTACAGCAAATTTTACAAAAAATAATTAATTTTTTACTGTCGCAAATTTTAAATAAGCCAGGGATTGCCTTTTCTACAGTAAATTTTTCAAAAAATAATTTTTTACTGTCGCAAATTGTAATTGCGCCAGAGATTGCCTTTTCTTTAGTAAATTTTGCAAAAAAATAATTTTTTACTGTCGCAAATTTTAATTACGCCAGGGATTGCCTTTTCTACAGTAAATTTTTCAAAAAATAATTTTTTACTGTTGCAAATTTTAATTACGCCAGAGATTGCCTTTTCTATAGTAAATTTTTCAAAAAATAATTTTTTACTGTCGCAAATTTTAATTGCGCCAGGGATTGCCTTTTCTATAGTAAATTTTGCAAAAAAATAATTTTTTACTGTTGTTTTAATTGCACCAGGGATTGCCTTTTCTATAGTAAATTTTTCACAAATTAATTTTTACTGTCGCAAATTTTAAATACGCCAGGTATTGCCTTTTCTATAGTATATTTTGCAAAAAATAATGTTTTTACTGTCGCAAGTTTTAATTACACCAGGGATTGCCTTTTCTATAGTAAATTTTTCAAAAAATAATTTTTTTCTGTCGCAAATTGTAATTGCGCCAGGGATTGCCTTTTCTTTAGTAAATTTTTCACAAATTAATTTTTTACTGTCGCAAATTTTAAATACGCTAGGGATTGCCTTTTCTATAGTAAATTTTTCAAAAAATAGTTTTCTACTGTCGCAAATTTTAATTGCGCCAGGGATTGCCTTTTCTATAGTAAATTTTGCAAAAAAATAATTTTTTACTGTCGCAAATTTTAATTGCGCCAGGGATTGCCTTTTCTTTAATAAATTTTGCAAAAAAATAATTTTTTACTGTCGCAAATTTTAATTACGCCAGGGATTGCCTTTTCTATAGTAAATTTTTCAAAATTTAAATTTATACTGTCGCAAAAATTTAATTGCGCCAGGGATTGCCTTTTCTATAGTAAATTTTGCAAAAAATAATTTTTTACTGTCGCAAATTTTAATTACGCCAGGGATTGCCTTTTCTATAGTAAAATTTTCAAAAAAATAATTTTATACTGTCGCTAATTTTAATTACGCCAGGGATTGCCTTTTCTACAGTAAATTATTCAAAAAAAAATTTTACTGTCCCAAATTTTAAATACGCCAGGGATTGCCTTTTCTATAGTAAATTTTTCAAAATTTAATTTTATACTGTCGCAAATTTTACATACGCCAGGGATTGCCTTTTCTACAGTAAATTTTTCAAAAAATAATTTTTTATTGTCGCAAATTTTAAATACGCCAGGGATTGCCTTTTCTACAGTAAAGTTTTCAAAAATTAATTTTTTACTGTCGCAAATTTTAATTACGCCAGGGATTGCCTTTTCTATAGTAAATTTTTCAAAAAATAATTTTTTACTGTCGCAAATTTTAATTGCGCCAGGGATTGCCTTTTCTATAGTAAATTTTGCAAAAAAATAATTTTTTACTGTCGCAAATTTTAATTGCGCCAGGGATTGCCTTTTCTATAGTAAATTTTTCACAAATTATTTTTTTACTGTCGCAAATTTTAAATACGCCAGGGATTGCCTTTTCTATAGTAAATTTTTCAAAAAATAATTTTCTACTGTCGCAAATTTTAATTGCGCCAGGGATTGCCTTTTCTATAGTAAATTTTGCAAAAAAATAATTTTTTACTGTCGCAAATTTTAATTGCGCCAGGGATTGCCTTTTCTTTAGTAAATTTTGCAAAAAAATAATTTTTTACTGTCGCAAATTTTAATTACTCCAGGGATTGCCTTTTCTACAGTAAATTTTTCAAAAAATAATTTTTTACTGTCGCAAATTTTAATTACGCCAGAGATTGCCTTTTCTATAGTAAATTTTTCAAAAAATAATTTTTTACTGTCGCAAATTTTAATTGCGCCAGGGATTGCCTTTTCTATAGTAAATTTTGCAAAAAAATAATTTTTTTACTCTCGCAAATTTTAATTGCGCCAGGGATTGCCTTTTCTATAGTAAATTTTTCACAAATTAATTTTTTACTGTCGCAAATTTTAAATACGCCAGGGATTGCCTTTTCTATAGTAAATTTTTCAAAAAATAGTTTTCTACTGTCGCAAATTTTAATTGCGCCAGCCGATTGCCTTTTCTATAGTAAATTTTGCAAAAAAATAATTTTTTACTGTCGCAAATTTTAATTGCGCCAGGGATTGCCTTTTCTATAGTAAATTTTTCAAAAAATAATTTTTTACTGTCGCAAATTTTAATTGCGCCAGGGATTGCCTTATCTTTAGTAAATTTTGCAAAAAAATAATTTTTTTACTGTCGCAAATTTTAATTACGCCAGGGATTGCCTTTTCTACAGTAAATTATTCAAAAAATAAATTTTTACTGTCCCAAATTTTAAATACGCCAGGGATTGCCTTTTCTATAGTAAATTTTTCAAAATTTAATTTTATACTGTCGCAAATTTTAAATACGCCAGGGGATTGCCTTTTCTACAGTAAATTTTTCAAAAAATAATTTTTTACTGTCGCAAATTTTAAATAAGCCAGGGATTGCCTTTTCTACAGTAAATTTTTCAAAAAATAATTTTTTACTGTCGCAAATTGTAATTGCGCCAGAGATTGCCTTTTCTTTAGTAAATTTTCCAAAAAAATAATTTTTTACTGTCGCAAATTTTAATTACGCCAGGGATTGCCTTTTCTACAGTAAATTTTTCAAAAAAATAATTTTTTACTGTCGCAAATTTTAATTACGCCAGAGATTGCCTTTTATATAGTAAATTTTTCAAAAAATAATTTTTTACTGTCGCAAATTTTAATTGCGCCAGGGATTGCCTTTTCTATAGTAAATTTTGCAAAAAATAATTTTTTACTGTTGTTTTAATTGCGCCAGGGATTGCCTTTTCTATAGTAAATTTTTCACAAATTAATTTTTTACTGTCGCAAATTTTAAATACGCCAGGTATTGCCTTTTCTATAGTATATTTTGCAAAAAATAATGTTTTACTGTCGCAAGTTTTAATTACACCAGGGATTGCCTTTTCTATAGTAAATTTTTCAAAAAATAATTTTTTACTGTCGCAAATTGTAATTGCGCCAGGGATTGCCTTTTCTTTAGTAAATTTTTCACAAATTAATTTTTTACTGTCGCAAATTTTAAATACGCCAGGGATTGCCTTTTCTATAGTAAATTTTTCAAAAAATAGTTTTCTACTGTCGCAAATTTTAATTGCGCCAGGGATTGCCTTTTCTATAGTAAATTTTGCAAAAAAATAATTTTTTACTGTCGCAAATTTTAATTGCGCCAGGGATTGCCTTTTCTTTAGTAAATTTTGCAAAAAAATAATTTTTTACTGTCGCAAATTTTAATTACGCCAGGGATTGCCTTTTCTATAGCAAATTTTTCAAAATTTAATTTTATACTGTCGCAAATTTTAAATACGCCAGGGATTGCCTTTTCTACAGTAAATTTTTCAAAAAATAATTTTTTACTGTCGCAAATTTTAAATACGCCAGGGATTGCCTTTTCTACAGTAAATTTTTCAAAAAATAATTTTTTACTGTCGCAAATTTTAATTACGCCAGAGATTGCGTTTTCTATAGTAAATTTTTCAAAAAATAATTTTTTACTGTCGCAAATTTTAATTGCGCCAGGGATTGCCTTTTCTATAGTAAATTTTGCAAAAAAATAATTTTTTACTCTCGCAAATTTTAATTGCGCCAGGGATTGCCTTTTCTATAGTAAATTTTTCACAAATTAATTTTTTACTGTCGCAAATTTTAAATACGCCAGGGATTGCCTTTTCTATAGTAAATTTTTCAAAAAATAGTTTTCTACTGTCGCAAATTTTAATTGCGCCAGCGATTGCCTTTTCTATAGTAAATTTTGCAAAAAAAATAATTTTTTACTGTCGCAAATTTTAATTGCGCCAGGGATTGCCTTTTCTATAGTAAATTTTTCAAAAAATAATTTTTTACTGTCGCAAATTTTAATTGCGCCAGGGATTACCTTTTCTATAGTAAATTTTTCAAAAAATAATTTTTTACTGTCGCAAATTTTAATTACGCCAGGGATTGACTTTTCTACAGTAAATTTTTCAAAATTTAATTTTATACTGTTGCAAATTTTAATTGCGCCAGGGATTGCCTTTTCTATAGTAAATTATTCACAAATTAATTTTTTACTGTCGCAAATTTTAAATACGCCAGGGATTGCCTTTTCTATAGTAAATTTTTCAAAAACTAATTTTTTACTGTCGCAAATTTTAATTACCCCAGGGATTGCCTTTTCTATAGTAAATTTTGCAAAAAATAATTTTTTACTGTCGCAAATTTTAATTACGCCAGGGATTGCCTTTTCTATAGTAAAATTTTCAAAAAAATAATTTTATACTGTCGCAAATTTTAATAACGCCAGGGATTGCCTTTTCTACCGTAAATTATTCAAAAAAAAAATTTTTAATGTCGCAAATTTTAATTGCGCCAGGGATTGCCTTTTCTTTAGTAAATTTTGCAAAAAAATAATTTTTTACTGTCGCAAATTTTAATTACGCCAGGGATTGCCTTTTCTACAGTAAATTTTTCAAAAATAATTTTTTACTGTCGCAAATTTTAATTACGCCAGAGATTGCCTTTTCTATAGTAAATTTTTCAAAAAATAATTTTTTACTGTCGCAAATTTTAATTGCGACAGGGATTGCCTTTTCTATAGTAAATTTTTCAAATTTAATTTTATACTGTCGCAAATTTTAATTGCGCCAGGGATTGCCTTTTCTATAGTAAATTTTGCAAAAAATAATTTTTTACTGTCGCAAATTTTAAATACGCCAGGGATTGCCTTTTCTATAGTAAATTTTTCAAAAACTAATTTTTTACTGTCGCAAATTTTAATTACGCCAGGGATTGCCTTTTCTACAGTAAATTTTTCAAAAATTAATTTTTTACTGTCGCAAATTTTAATTGCGCCAGGGATTGCCTTTTCTACAGTAAATTTTTCAAAATTTAATTTTATACTGTCGCAAATTTTAATTGCGCCAGGGATTGCCTTTTCTATAGTAAATTTTGCAAAAAATAATTTTTTACTGTCGCAAATTTTAAATACGCCAGGTATTGCCTTTTCTATAAAAAAATTTTCAAAAACTAATTTTTTACTGTCGCAAATTTTAATTACGCCAGGGATTGCCTTTTCTATAGTAAATTATTCACAAATTAATTTTTTACTGTCGCAAATTTTAAATACGCCAGGGATTGCCTTTTCTATAGTAAATTTTTCAAAATTTAATTTTATACTGACGCAAATTTTAAATACGCCAGGGATTGCCTTTTCTACAGTAAATTTTTCAAAAAATAATTTTTTACTGTCGCAAATTTTAAATACGCCAGGGATTGCCTTTTCTACAGTAAATTTTTCAAAAATTAATTTTTTACTGTCGCAAATTTTAATTACGTCAGGGATTGCCTTTTCTATAGTAAATTTTTAGGGATTGCCTTTTCTATAGTAAATTTTTCAAAAACTAATTTTTTACTGTCGCAAATTTTAATTACCCCAGGGATTGCCTTTTCTATAGTAAATTTTTCAAAAAATAATTTTTTACTGTCGCAAATTTTAATTACGCCAGGGATTGCCTTTTCTATAGTAAAATTTTCAAAAAAATAATTTTATACTGTCGCAAATTTTAATTACGCCAGGGATTGCCTTTTCTACAGTAAATTATTCAAAAAAAAATTTTTACTGTCCCAAATTTTAAATACGCCAGGTATTGCCTTTTCTATAGTAAATTTTTCAAAATTTAATTTTATACTGTCGCAAATTTTAAATACGCCAGGGATTGCTTTTCTATAGTAAATTTTGCAAAAAATTAATTTTTTACTGTCGCAAATTTTAAATACGCCAGGGATTGCCTTTTCTATAGTAAATTTTTCACAAATTAATTTTTTACTGTCGCAAATTTTAAATACGCCAGGGATCGCTTTTTCTATAGTAAATTATTCAAAAAAATAATTTTTTACTGTCGCAACTTTTAATTGCGCCAGGGATTGCCTTTTCTATAGTAAATTATTCAAAAAATTAATTTTTTACTGTCGCAAATTTTAATTACGCCAGGGATTGTCTTTTCTATAGTAAATTTTTCAAAAAATAATTTTTTACTGTCGCAAATTTTAATTACGCCAGGGATTGCCTTTTCTATAGTAAATTATTCACAAATTAATTTTTTATTGTCGCAAATTTTAATTGCGCCAGGGATTGCCTTTTCTACAGTAAATTTTTCAAAAAATAATTTTCTACTGTCGCAAATTTTAATTGCGCCAGGGATTGCCTTTTCTATAGTAAATTTTTCAAAAAATAATTTTTTACTGTCGCAAATTTTAATTACGCCAGGGATTGCCTTTTCTGCAGTAAATTTTTCAAAAAATAATTTTTTACTGTCGCAAATTTTAAATACGCCAGGGATTGTCTTTTCTATAGTAAATTTTACAAAAAATATTTTTATACTGTCGCAAATTTTAAATACGCCAGGGATTGCCTTTTCTATAGTAAATTTTGCAAAAAAATAATTTTCTACTGTCGCAAATTTTAATTGCGGCAGGGATTGCCTTTTCTACAGTAAATTTTTCAAAAAATAATATTTTACTGTCGCAAATTTTAATTGCGCCAGGGATTGCTTTTTCTGTAGTAAATTTTTCACAAACTAATTTTTTACTGTCGCAAATTTTAATTGCGCCAGGGATTGCCTTTTCTACAGTAAATTTTACAAAAAATAATTTTCTACTTTCGCAAATTTTAAATACGCCAGGGATTACCTTTTCTATAGTAAATTTTTCAAAAAATAATTTTTTACTGTCGCAAATTTTAATTACGCCAGGGATTGCCTTTTATATAGTAAATTTTGCAAAAAATTGATTTTTTACTGTCGCAAATTTTAAATGCGCCAGGGATTGCCTATTCTATAGTAAATTTTGCAAAAAAATAATTTTTTACTGTCGCAAATTTTAATTACGCCAGGGATTGCCTTTTCTATGGTAAATTTTTTTCAAATTAATTTTATACTGTCGAAAACTTTAATTGCGCCAGGGATTGCCTTTTCTATAGTAAATTTTGCAAAAAATAATTTTCTACTGTCGCAAATTTTAAATACGCCAGGGCTTGCCCTTTCTACAGTAAATTTTTCAAAAAATAATTTCTTACTGTCGCAAATTTTAATTGCGCCAGGGATTGCCTTTTCTACAGTAAATTTTTCAAAAAATAATTTTTTACTGTTGCAAATTTTAATTGCGCCAGGGATTGTCGTTTCTATAGTAAATTTTTCAAAAATTAATTTTTTACTGTCGCAAATTTTAATTAAGCCAGGGATTGCCTTTTCTATAGTAAATTATTCAAAAAATAATTTTTTACTGTCGCAAATTTTAATTACGCCAGGGATTGCCTTTTCTATAGTAAATTTTTCAAAATTTAATTTTATACTGTCGCAAATTTTAATTGCGCCAGGGATTGCCTTTTCTACAGTAAATTTTTCAAAAATAATTTTTTACTGTCGCAAATTTTAATTGCGCCAGGGATTGCCTTTTCTATAGTAAATTTTTCATAAAATAATATTTTACTGTCGTAAATTTTAATTGCGCCAGGGATTGGCTTTTCTATAGTAAATTTTTCACAAATTAATTTTATACTGTCGCAAATTTTAATTGCGCTAGGGATTGCCTTTTCTACAGTAAATTTTTCAAAATTAATTTTTTACTGTCGCAAATTTTAATTAGGCCAGGGATTGCCTTTTCTATAGCAAATTATTCAAAAAATAATTTTTACTGTCGCAAATTTTAATTACGCCAGGGATTGCCTTTTCTATAGTAAATTTTGCAAAATTTAATTTTATACTGTCGCAAATTTTAATTGCGCCAGAGATTGCCTTTTCTACAGTAAATTTTTCAAAAAATAATTTTTTACTGTCGCAAATTTTAATTGCGCCAGGGATTGCTTTTTCTATAGTAAATTTTTCAAAATTTAATTTTTTACTGTCGCAAATTTTAATTGCGACAGGTATTGCCTTTTCTACAGTAAATTTTTCGAAAAATAATTTTCTACTGTCGCAAATTTTAACTGCGCCAAGGATTGCCTTTTCTATAGTAAATTTTTCAAAAAATAATTTTTTACTGTCGCAAATTTTAATTACGCCAGGGATTGCCTTTTCTACAGTAAATTTTTCAAAAAATAATTTTTTACTGTCGCAAATTTTAAATACTACAGGGATTGTCTTTTCTATAGTAAATTTTACAAAAAATAATTTTATACTGCCGCAAATTTTAAATACGCCAGGGATTGCCTTTTCTATAGTAAATTTTGCAAAAAAATAATTTTTTACTGTCGCAAATTTTAATTGCGCCAGGGATTGCCTTTTCTATAGTAAATTATTCAAAAAATAATTTTTTACTGTCGCAAATTTTAATTACGCCAAGGGTTGCCTTTTCTACAGTAAATTTTTCAAAAAATAATTTTTTACTGTCGCAAATTTTAATTGCGCCAGGGATTGCCTTTTCTATAGTAAATTTTTCACAAATTAATTTTTTACTGTCGCAAATTTTAATTGCGCCAGGTATTGCCTTTTCTACAGTAAATTTTACAAAAAATAATTTTATACTGTCGCAAATTTTAAATAGGCCAGGGATTGCCTTTTCTATAGTAAATTTTGCAAAAAAATAATTTTTTACTGTCGCAAATTTTCAATTGCGCCAGGGATTGCCTTTTCTATAGTAAATTTTGCAAAAAAATAATTTTTTACTGTCGCAAATTTTAATTACGCCAGAGATTGCGTTTTCTACAGTAAATTTTTCAAAAATAATTTTCTACTGTCGCAAATTTTAAATACGCCAGGGATTACCTTTTCTATAGTAAATTTTTCAAAAAATAATTTTTTACTGTCGCAAATTTTAATTACGCCAGGGATTGCCTTTTCTATAGTAAATTTTGCAAAAAATTAATTTTTTACTGTCGCAAATTTTAAATACCCCAGGGATTGCCTTTTCTATAGTAAATTTTTCACAAATTAATTTTTTACTGTCGCCAATTTTAAATACGCCAGGGATCGCCTTTTCTATAGTAAATTATTCAAAAAAATTATTTTTCACTGTCGCAAATTTTAATTGCGCCAGGGATTGCCTTTTCTATAGTAAATTATTCAAAAAATTAATTTTTTACTGTCGCAAATTTTAATTACGCCAGGGATTGCCTTTTCTATAGTAAATTATTCACAAATTAATTTTTTATTGTCGCAAATTTTAATTACGCCAGGGATTGCCTTTTCTACAGTAAATTTTTCAAAAAATAATTTTCTACTGTCGCAAATTTTAATTGCGCCAGGCATTGCCTTTTCTATAGTCAATTTTTCAAAAAATAATTTTTTACTGTCGCAAATTTTAATTACGCCAGGGATTGCCTTTTCTGCAGTAAATTTTTCAAAAAATAATTTTTTACTGTCGCAAATTTTAAATACGCCAGGGATTGTCTTTTCTATAGTAAATTTTACAAAAAATAATTTTACACTGTCGCAAATTTTAAATACGCCAGGGATTGTCTTTTCTATAGTAAATTTTACAAAAAATAATTTTATACTGTCGCAAATTTTAAATACGCCAGGGATTGCCTTTTCTATAGTAAATTTTGCAAAAAAATAATTTTCTACTGTCGCAAATTTTAATTGCGGCAGGGATTGCCTTTTCTACAGTAAATTTTTCAAAAAATAATTTTTTACTGTCGCAAATTTAATTGCGCCAGGGATTGCTTTTTGTGTAGTAAATTTTTCACAAATTATTTTTTTACTGTCGCAAATTTTAATTGCGCCAGAGATTGCCTTTTCTACAGTAAATTTTACAAAAAATAATTTTATACTGTCGCGAATTTTAAATGCGCCAGGGATTGCTTATTCTATAGTAAATTTTGCAAAAAAATAATTTTTTACTGTCGAAAATTTTAATTGCGCCAGGGTTGCCTTTTCTATAGTAAATTATTCAAAAAATGATTTTTTTCTGTCGCAAATTTTAATTACGCCAGGGATTGCCTTTTCTACAGTAAATTTTTCAAAAAATAATTTTCTACTGTCGCAAATGTTAAATACGCCAGGGATTAAATTTTCTATAGTAAATTTTTCAAAAAATAATTTTTTACTGTCGCAAATTTTAATTAAGCCAGGATTGCCTTTTCTATAGTAAATTTTGCAAAAAATTAATTTTTTACTATCGCAAATTTCAAATACGCCATAGTATATTATAGTAAATTTTTCACAAATTAATTTTTACTGTCGCAAATTTTAAATACGCCAGGGATTGCCTTTTCTATAGTAAATTATTAAAAAAAATAATTTTTTACTGTCGCAAATTTTAATTGCGCCAGGGATTGCCTTTTCTATAGTAAATTATTCAAAAAAATAATTTTTTACTGTCGCAAATTTTAATTACGCCAGGGATTGCCTTTCTATAGTAAATTTTTCAAAAAATAATTTTTTACTTTCGCAAATTTTAATTACGCCAGGGATTGCCTTTTCTATAGTTAATTATTCACAAATTAATTTTTTGCTGTCGCAAATTTTAATTGCGCCAGGAATTGCCTTTTCTACAGTAAATTTTTCAAAAAATAATTTTATACTGTCGCAAATTTTAATTGCGCCAGGGATTGCCTTTTCTACAGTAAATTTTTCAAAAAATAATTTTTTACTGTCGCAAATTTTAATTGCGCCAGGGATTGCCTTTTCTATAGTAAATTTTTCACAAATTAATTTTTTACTGTCGCAAATTTTAATTGCGCCAGGTATTGCCTTTTCTACAGTAAATTTTGCAAAAAAAAAATTTTGTACTGTCGAAAATTTTAATTACGCCAGGGATTGCCTTTTCTATAGTAAATTTTGCAAAAAAAAAGATTTTTTACTGTCGCAAATTGTAATTGCGCCAGGGATTACCATTTCTATAGTAAATTTTTCAAAAAATAATTTTTTACTGTCGCAAATTGTAATTGCGCCAGGGATTACCTTTTCTATAGTAAATTTTTCAAAAAATAATTTTTTACTGTTGCAAATTTTAATTGCGCCAGGGATTGCCTTTACTATAGTAAATTATTCAAAAAAATAATTTTTTACTGTCGCAAATTTTAAGTACGCCAGGGATTGCCTTTTCTATAGTAAATTTTGCAAAAAAATAATTTTTTACTGTCGCAAATTGTAATTGTGCCAGGGATTACCTTTTCTATAGTAAATTTTTCAAAAAATAATTTTTTACTGTCGCATTTTTTAATTGCGCCAGGGATTGCCTTTTCTATAGTAAATTATTCAAAAAAAATATTTTTTTACTGTCGCAAATTTTAATTGCGCCAGGGATTGCCTTTTCTATAGTAAATTATTCAAAAAAATAATTTTTTACTGTCGCAAATTTTAATTGCGCCAGGGATTGCCTTTTCTGTAGTAAATTTTTCAAAAAATAATTTTTTACTGTCGGAAATTTTAATTACGCCAGGGATTGCCTTTTCTATAGTAAATTATTCACAAATTAATTTTTTACTGTCGCAAATTTTAATTGCCCCAGAGATTGCCTTTTCTACAGTAAATTTTTCAAAAAATAATTTTATACTGTCGCAAATTTTAATTGCGCCAGGGATTGCCTTTTCTACAGTAAATTTTTCAAAAAATAATTTTTTACTGTCGCAAATTTTAATTGCGCCAGGGATTGCCTATCTATAGTAAATTTTTCAAAAAATAATTGTCTACTGTCGCAAATTTTAATTGCGCCAGGGATTGCCTTTTCTATAGCAAATTTTTCAAAAATTAATTTTTTATTGTCGCAAATTTTAATTACGCCAGGGATTGCCTTTTCTATAGTAAATTATTCACAAATTAATTTTTTACTGTCGCAAGTTTTAATTGCGCCAGGGATTGCCTTTTCTATAGTAAATTTTTCAAAAAATAATTTTTTACTGTCGCAAATTTTAATTGGGCAAGGGATTGCCGTTTCTATAGTAAATTTTTCAAAAAATAATTTTTTACTGTCGCAAGTTTTAATTGCGCCAGGGATTGCCTTTTCTATAGTAAATTTTGCAAAAAATAATTTTCTACTGTCGCAAATTTTAATAGCGCCAGGGATTGCCGTTTCTATAGTAAATTTTTCCAAAAATAATTTTTACTGTCGCAAATTTTAATTATGCCAGGGATTGCCTTTTCTATAGTAAATTTTTCAAAATTTAATTTTATACTGTCGCAAATTTTAATTGCGCCAGGGATTGCATTTTCTATAGTAAATTTTGCAAAAAATAATTTTCTACTGTCGCAAATTTTAATTGCGCCAGGGATTGCCTTTTCTATAGTAAATTTTTACAAAAATTATTTTTTACTGTCGCAAATTTAAATTGCGCCAGGGATTGCCTTTTCTACAGTAAATTTTTCAAAAAATAATTTTCTACTGTCGCAAATTTTAATTGCGCCAGGGATTGCCTTTTCTACAGTAAATTTTTCAAAAAATAATTTTTTACTGTCGCAAATTTTAATTACGCCAGGGATTGTCTTTTCTACAATAAATTTTACAAAAAATAATTTTATACTGTCGCAAATTTTAATTACGCCAGGGATTGCCTTTTCTATAATAAATTTTTCAAAAATTAATTTTTTACTGTCGCAAATTTTAAATCCGCCAGGGATTGCCTTTTCTATACTAAATTATTCAAAAATTAATTTTTTACTGTCGCAAATTTTAAATACGCCAGGGATTGCCTTTTATATAGTAAATTTTTCAAAAAATAATTTTTTACTGTCGCAAATTTTAATTACGCCAGGGATTGCCTTTTCTACAGTAAATTTTACAAAAAATAATTTTATACTGTCGCAAATTTTAATTACGCCAGGGATTGCCTTTTCTATAGTAAATTTTTCAAAAATTAATTTTTTACTGTCGCAAATTTTAATTTAGCCAGGGATTGCCTTTTCTACAGTAAATTTTTCAAAAAATAATGTTTTACTGTCGCAAATTTTAATTGCGCCAGGGATTGCCTTTTCTACAGTAAATTTTTCAAAAAATAATTTTCTACTGTCGCAAATTTTAATTACGCCAGGGATTGCCTTTTCTATAGTAAATTTTTCAAAAAATAATTTTTTACTGTCGCAAATTTTAAATACGCCAGGGATTGCCTTTTCTACAGTAAATTTTTCTAAAAATAATTTTTTACTGTCGCAAATTTTAATTGCGGCAGGGATTGCCTTTTCTATAGTAAATTTTTCACAAATTAATTTTATACTGTCGCAAATTTTAAATACGCCAGGGATTGCCTTTTCTATAGTAAATTTTGCAAAAAAATAATTTTTTACTGTCGCAAATTTTAATTGCGCCAGGGATTGCCTTTTCTATAGTAAATCATTCAAATAATAATTTTTTACTGTCGCATATTTTAATTGCGGCAGGGATTGCCTTTTCTACAGTAAATTTTTCAAAAAATAATTTTTTACTGTCGCAAATTTTAATTGCGCCAGCGATTGCTTTTCTATAGTAAATTTTGCAAAAAATAATTTTTTACTGTCGCAAATTTAAATTACGCCAGGGATTGCCTTTTCTACAGTAAATTTTTCAAAAAATAAGTTTTTACTGTCGCAAATTTTAATTGCGCCAGGGATTTCCTTTTCTATAGTAAATTATTCAAAAGATAATTTTTTACAGTCGCAAATTTTAAATACGCCAGGGATTGCCGTTTCTATAGTAAATTTTTCAAAATTTAATTTTATACTGTCGCAAATTTTAATTGCGCCAGGGATTGCCCTCTATACAGTAAATTTTTCAAAAAATAATTTTTTACTGTCGCAAATTTTAATTGCGCCAGGGATTGCCTTTTCTATAGTAAATTTTTCACAAATTAATTTTTTACTGTCGCAAATTTTAATTGCGCCAGGGATTGCCTTTTCTGCAGTAAATTTTACAAAAAAATAATTTTTTACTGTCGCAAATTTTTATTACGCCAGGGATTGCCTTTTCTATAGTAAATTTTGCAAAAAAATAATTTTTTACTGTCGCAAATAGTAATTGCGCCAGGGATTATCTTTTCTATAGTAAATTTTTCAAAAAATAATTTTTTACTGTCGCAAATTTTAAATACGCCAGGGATTGCCTTTTCTATAGTAAATTATTCAAAAAATAATTTTCTACTGTCGCAAATTTTAAATACGCCAGGTATTGCCCTTTCTACAGTAATTTTTTCAAAAATAATTTTTTACTGTCGCAAATTTTAATTGCGCCAGGGATTGCTTTTTCTACAGTAAATTTTTCAAAAAATAATTTTTTACTGTCGCAAATTTTAATTGCGCCAGGGATTGTCTTTTCTATAGTAAATTTTTCAAAAATTAATTTTTTACTGTCGCAAATTTTAGTTGCGCCAGGGATTGCCTTTTATACAGTAAATTTTTCAAAAAATAATTTTTTACTGTCGCAAATTTTAATTGCGCCAGGGATTGCCTTTTCTATAGTAAATTTTTCACAAATTAATTTTTTACTGTCGCAAATTTTAATTGCGCCAGGGATTGCCTTTTCTACAGTAAATTTTGCAAAAAAATAATTTTTTACTGTCGAAAGTTTTAATTACGCCAGGCATTGCCTTTTTTTAGTAAATTTTGCAAAAAAATAATTTTTTACTGTCGCAAATTGTAATTGCGCTAGGGATTACCATTTCTATAGTAAATTTTTCAAAAAATAATTTTTTACTGTCGCAAATTGTAATTGCGCCAGGGATTACCTTTTCTATAGTAAATTTTTCAAAAAATAATTTTTTACTGTTGCAAATTTTAATTGCGCCAGGGATTGCCTTTTCTATAGTAAATTATTCAAAAAAATAATTTTTTACTGTCGCAAATTTTAAGTACGCCAGGGATTGCCTTTTCTATAGTAAATTTTGCAAAAAAATAATTTTTTACTGTCGCAAATTGTAATTGCGCCAGGGATTACCTTTTCTATAGTAAATTTTTCAAAAAATAATTTTTGACTGTCGCATATTTTAATTGCGTCAGGGATTGCCTTTTCTATAGTAAATTATTCAAAAAAATATTTTTTTACTGTCGCAAATTTTAATTGCGCCAGGGATTGCCTTTTCTATAGTAAATTATTCAAAAAAATAATTTTTTACTGTCGCAAATTTTAATTGCACCAGGGATTGCCTTTTCTATAGTAAATTTTTCAAAAAATAATTTTTTACTGTCGGAAATTTTAATTACGCCAAGGATTGCCTTTTCTATAGTAAATTATTCACAAATTAATTTTTTACTGTCGCAAATTTTAATTGCCCCAGAGATTGCCTTTTCTACAGTAAATTTTTCAAAAAATAATTTTATACTGTCGCAAATTTTAATTGCGCCAGGGATTGCCTTTTCTACAGTAAATTTTTCAAAAAATAATTTTTTACTGTCGCAAATTTTAATTGCGCCAGGGATTGCCTTTCTATAGTAAATTTTTCAAAAAATAATTGTCTACTGTCGCAAATTTTAATTGCGCCAGGGATTGCCTTTTCTATAGTAAATTTTTCAAAAATTAATTTTTTACTGTCGCAAATTTTAATTGCGCCAGGGATTGCCTTTTCTATAGTAAATTATTCACAAATTAATTTTTTACTGTCGCAAGTTTTAATTGCGCCAGGGATTGCCTTTTCTATAGTAAATTTTTCAAAAAATAATTTTTTACTGTCGCAAATTTTAATTGCGCCAGGGATTGCCTTTTCTATAGTAAATTTTTCAAAAAATAATTTTTTACTGTCGCAAGTTTTAATTGCGCCAGGGATTGCCTTTTCTATAGTAAATTTTGCAAAAAATTATTTTCTACTGTCGCAAATTTTAATTGCGCCAGGGATTGCCTTTTCTATAGTAAATTTTTCCAAAAATAATTTTTACTGTCGCAAATTTTAGTTACGCCAGGGATTGCCTTTTCTATAGTAAATTTTTCAAAATTTAATTTTATACTGTCGCAAATTTTAATTGCGCCAGGGATTGCATTTTCTATAGTAAATTTTGCAAAAAATAATTTTCTACTGTCGCAAATTTTAATTGCGCCAGGGCTTGCCTTTTCTATAGTAAATTTTTCCAAAAATTATTTTTTACTGTCGCAAATTTTAATTGCGCCAGGGATTGCCTTTTCTACAGTAAATTTTTCAAAAAATAATTTTTTACTTTCGCAAATTTTAATTACGCCAGGGATTGCCTTTTCTATAGTTAATTATTCACAAATTAATTTTTTACTGTCGTAAATTTTAATTGCGCCAGGAATTGCCTTTTCTACAGTAAATTTTTCAAAAAATAATTTTATACTGTCGCAAATTTTAATTGCGCCAGGGATTGCCTTTTCTACAGTAAATTTTTCAAAAAATAATTTTTTACTGTCGCAAATTTTAATTGCGCCAGGGATTGCCTTTTCTATAGTAAATTTTTCACAAATTAATTTTTTACTGTCGCAAATTTTAATTGCGCCAGGGATTGCTTTTCTACAGTAAATTTTGCAAAAAAATAATTTTTTACTGTCGAAAATTTTAATTACGCCAGGGATTGCCTTTTCTATAGTAAATTTTTCAAAATTTAATTTTATACTGTCGCAAATTTTAATTGCGCCAGGGATTGCCTTTTCTACAGTAAATTTTTCAAAAAATAATTTTTTACTGTCGCAAATTTTAATTGCGCCAGGGATTGCCTTTTCTATAGTAAATTTTTCATAAAATAATTTTTTACTGTCGCAAATTTTAATTGTGCCAGGGATTGCCTTTTCTATAGTAAATTTTGCAAAAATATTTTTCTACTGTCGCAAATTTTAAATACGCCAGGGATTGCCCTTTCTACAGTAATTTTTTCAAAAATAATTTTTTACTGTCGCAAATTTTAATTGCGCCAGGAATTGCTTTTTCTACAGTAAATTTTTCAAAAAATAATTTTTTACTGTCGCAAATTTTAATTGCGCCAGGGATTGTCTTTTCTATAGTAAATTTTTCAAAAATTAATTTTTTACTGTCGCAAATTTTAGTTGCGCCAGGGATTGCCTTTTATACAGTAAATTTTTCAAAAAATAATTTTTTACTGTCGCAAATTTTAATTGCGCAAGGGATTGCCTTTTCTATAGTAAATTTTTCACAAATTAATTTTTTACTGTCGCAAATTTTAATTGCGCCAGGGATTGCCTTTTCTACAGTAAATTTTGCAAAAAAATAGTTTTTTACTGTCGAAAATTTTAATTACGCCAGGGATTGCTTTTTCTATAGTAAATTTTGCAAAAAAATAATTTTTTACTGTCGCAAATTGTAATTGCGCTAGGGATTAACATTTCTATAGTAAATTTTTCAAAAAATAATTTTTTACTGTCGCAAATTGTAATTTCGCCAGGGATTACCTTTTCTATAGTAAATTTTTCAAAAAATAATTTTTTACTGTTGCATATTTTAATTGCGCCAGGGATTGCCTTTTCTATAGTAAATTATTCAAAAAAATAATTTTTTACTGTCGCAAATTTTAAGTACGCCAGGGATTGCCTTTTCTATAGTAAATTTTGCAAAAAAAATAATTTTTTACTGTCGCAAATTGTAATTGCGCCAGGGATTACCTTTTCTATAGTAAATTTTTCAAAAAATAATTTTTGACTGTCGCATATTTTAATTGCGCCAGGGATTGCCTTTTCTATAGTAAATTATTCAAAAAAATATTTTTTTACTGTCGCAAATTTTAATTGCGCCAGGGATTGCCTTTTCTATAGTAAATTATTCAAAAAAATAATTTTTTACTGTCGCAAATTTTAATTGCACCAGGGATTGCCTTTTCTATAGTAAATTTTTCAAAAAATAATTTTTTACTGTCGGAAATTTTAATTACGCCAAGGATTGCCTTTTCTATAGTAAATTATTCACAAATTAATTTTTTACTGTCGCAAATTTTAATTGCCCCAGAGATTGCCTTTTCTACAGTAAATTTTTCAAAAAATAATTTTATACTGTCGCAAATTTTAATTGCGCCAGGGATTGCCTTTTCTACAGTAAATTTTTCAAAAAATAATTTTTTACTGTCGCAAATTTTAATTGCGCCAGGGATTGCCTTTCTATAGTAAATTTTTCAAAAAATAATTGTCTACTGTCGCAAATTTTAATTGCGCCAGGGATTGCCTTTTCTATAGTAAATTTTTCAAAAATTAATTTTTTACTGTCGCAAATTTTAATTGCGCCAGGGATTGCCTTTTCTATAGTAAATTATTCACAAATTAATTTTTTACTGTCGCAAGTTTAATTGCGCCAGGGATTGCCTTTTCTTTAGTAAATTTTTCAAAAAATAATTTTTTACTGTCGCAAATTTTAATTGCGCCAGGGATTGCCTTTTCTACAGTAAATTTTTCAAAAAATAATTTTTTAATTTCGCAAATTTTAATTACGCCAGGGATTGCCTTTTCTATAGTTAATTATTCACAAATTAATTTTTTACTGTCGTAAATTTTAATGGCGCCAGGAATTGCCTTTTCTACAGTAAATTTTTCAAAAAATAATTTTATACTGTCGCAAATTTTAATTGCGCCAGGGATTGCCTTTTCTACAGTAAATTTTTCAAAAAATAATTTTTTACTGTCGCAAATTTTAATTGCGCCAGGGATTGCCTTTTCTATAGTAAATTATTCACAAATTAATTTTTTACTGTCGCAAATTTTAATTGCGCCAGGGATTGCCTTTTCTACAGTAAATTTTTCAAAAAATAATTTTATACTGTCGCAAATTTTAATTGCGCCAGGGATTGCCTTTTCTACAGTAAATTTTTCAAAAAATAATTTTTTACTTTCGCAAATTTTAATTGCGCCAGGGATTGCCGTTTCTATAGTAAATTTTTCAAAAAATAATTGTCTACTGTCGCAAATTTTAATTGCGCCAGGGATTGCCTTTTCTATAGTAAATTTTTCAAAAATTAATTTTTTACTGTCGCAAATTTTAATTGCGCCAGGGATTGCCTTTTCTATAGTAAATTATTCACAAATTAATTTTTTACTGTCGCAAGTTTTAATTGCGCCAGGGATTGCCTTTTCTATAGTAAATTTTTCAAAAAATAATTTTTTACTGTCGCAAATTTTAATTGCGCCAGGGATTGCCTTTTCTATAGTAAATTTTTCAAAAAATAATTTTTTACTGTCGCAAATTTTAATTGCCCCAGAGATTGCCTTTTCTACACTAAATTTTTCAAAAAATAATTTTATACTGTCGCAAATTTTAATTGCGCCAGGGATTGCCTTTTCTACAGTAAATTTTTCAAAAAATAATTTTTTACTGTCGCAAATTTTAATTGCGCCAGGGATTGCCTTTCTATAGTAAATTTTTCAAAAAATAATTGTCTACTGTCGCAAATTTTAATTGCGCCAGGGATTGCCTTTTCTATAGTAAATTTTTCAAAAAATAATTTTTACTGTCGCAAGTTTTAATTGCGCCAGGGATTGCCTTTTCTATAGTAAATTTTGCAAAAAATTATTTTCTGCTGTCGCAAATTTTAATTGCGCCAGGGATTGCCTTTTCTATAGTAAATTTTTCCAAAAATAATTTTTACTGTCGCAAATTTTAGTTACGCCAGGGATTGCCTTTTCTATAGTAAATTTTTCAAAATTTAATTTTATACTGTCGCAAATTTTAATTGCTCCAGGGATTGCATTTTCTATAGTAAATTTTGCAAAAAAAAATTTTCTACTGTCGCAAATTTTAATTGCGCCAGGGATTGCCTTTTCTATAGTAAATTTTTCCAAAAATTATTTTTTACTGTCGCAAATTTTAATTGCGCCAGGGATTGCCTTTTCAACAGTAAATTTTTCAAAAAATAATTTTTTACTTTCGCAAATTTTAATTACCCCAGGGATTGCTTTTTCTATAGTTAATTATTCACAAATTAATTTTTTACTGTCGTAAATTTTAATTGCGCCAGGAATTGCCTTTTCTACAGTAAATTTTTCAAAAAATAATTTTATACTGTCGCAAATTTTAATTGCGCCAGGGATTGCCTTTTCTACAGTAAATTTTTCAAAAAATAATTTTTTACTGTCGCAAATTTTAATTGCGCCAGGGATTGCCTTTTCTATAGTAAATTTTTCACAAATTAATTTTTTACTGTCGCCAATTTTAATTGCGCCAGGGATTGCCTTTTCTACAGTAAATTTTGCAAAAAAATAATTTTTTACTGTCGAAAATTTTAATTACGCCAGGGATTGCCTTTTCTATAGTAAATTTTTCAAAATTTAATTTTATACTGTCGCAAATTTTAATTGCGCCAGGGATTGCCTTTTCTACAGTAAATTTTTCAAAAAATAATTTTTACTGTCGCAAATTTTAATTGCGCCAGGGATTGCCTTTCTATAGTAAATTTTTCATAAAATAATTTTTTACTGTCGCAAATTTTAATTGTGCCAGGGATTGCCTTTTCTATAGTAAATTTTGCAAAAATATTTTTCTACTGTCGCAAATTTTAAATACGCCAGGGATTGCCCTTTCTACAGTAATTTTTTCAAAAATAATTTTTTACTCTCGCAAATTTTAATTGCGCCAGGGATTGCTTTTTCTACAGTAAATTTTTCAAAAAATAATTTTTTACTGTCGCAAATTTTAATTGCGCCAGGGATTGTCTTTTCTATAGTAAATTTTTCAAAAATTAATTTTTTACTGTCGCAAATTTTAGTTGCGCCAGGGATTGCCTTTTATACAGTAAATTTTTCAAAAAAGAATTTTTTACTGTCGCAAATTTTAATTGCGCCAGGGATTGCCTTTTCTATAGTAAATTTTTCACAAATTAATTTTTTACTGTCGCAAATTTTAATTGCGCCAGGGATTGCCTTTTCTACAGTAAATTTTGCAAAAAAATAATTTTTTACTGTCGAAAATTTTAATTACGCCAGGGATTGCCTTTTCTATAGTAAATTTTGCAAAAAATAATTTTTTACTGTCACAAATTGTAATTGCGCTAGGGATTAACATTTCTATAGTAAATTTTCAAAAAATAATTTTTTACTGTCGCAAATTGTAATTGCGCCAGGGATTACCTTTTCTATAGTAAATTTTTCAAAAAATAATTTTTTACTGTTGCAAATTTTAATTGCGCCAGGAATTGCCTTTTCTATAGTAAATTATTCAAAAAAATAATTTTTTACTGTCGCAAATTGTAATTGCGCCAGGGATTACCTTTTCTATAGTAAATTTTTCAAAAAATAATTGTCTACTGTCGCAAATTTTAATTGCGCCAGGGATTGCCTTTTCTATAGTAAATTTTTCAAAAATTAATTTTTTACTGTCGCAAATTTTAATTGCGCCAGGGATTGCATTTTCTATAGTAAATTATTGACAAATTAATTTTTTCTGTCGCAAGTTTTAATTGCGCCAGGGATTGCCTTTTCTATAGTAAATTTTTCAAAAAATAATTTTTTACTGTCGCAAATTTTAATTGCGCCAGGGATTGCCTTTTCTATAGTAAATTTTGCAAAAAATAATTTTTTACTGTCGCAAGTTTTAATTGCGCCAGGGATTGCCTTTTCTACAGTAAATTTTTCAAAAAATAATTTTTTACTTTCGCAAATTTTAATTACGCCAGGGATTGCCTTTTCTATAGTTAATTATCCACAAATTAATTTTTTACTGTCGTAAATTTTAATTGCGCCAGGAATTGCCTTTTCTACAGTAAATTTTTCAAAAAATAATTTTATACTGTCGCAAATTTTAATTGCGCCAGGGATTGCCTTTTCTACAGTAAGTTTTTCAAAAAATAATTTTTTACTGTCGCAAATTGTAATTGCGCTAGGGATTACCATTTCTATAGTAAATTTTTCAAAAATAATTTTTTTACTGTCGCAAATTTTAATTGCGCCAGGGATTGCCTTTTCTATAGTAAATTATTCAAAAAAATAATTTTTTACTGTTGCAAATTTTAAGTACGCCAGGGATTGCCTTTTCTATAGTAAATTTTGCAAAAAAATAATTTTTTACTGTCGCAAATTGTAACTGCGCCAGGGATTACCTTTTCTATAGTAAATTTTTCAAAAAATAATTTTTTAGGGTCGCATATTTTAATTGCGCCAGGGATTGCATTTTCTATAGTAAATTATTCAAAAAAATATTTTTTTTACTGTCGCAAATTTTAATTGCGCCAGGGATTGCCTTTTCTATAGTAAATTATTCAAAAAAATAATTTTTTACTGTCGCAAATTTTAATTGCGCCAGGGATTGCCTTTTCTATAGTAAATTATTCAAAAAATAATTTTTTACTGTCGCAAATTTTAATTGCACCAGGGATTGCCTTTCTGGTAAATTTTTCAAAAAATAATTTTTTACTGTCGGAAATTTTAATTACGCCAAGGATTGCCTTTTCTATAGTAAATTATTCACAAATTAATTTTTTACTGTAGCAAATTTTAATTGCCCCAGAGATTGCCTTTTCTACAGTAAATTTTTCAAAAAATAATTTTATACTGTCGCAAATTTTAATTACGCCAGGGATAGCCTTTTCTATAGTAAATTATTCAAAAAAAAATTTTTTACTGTCGCAAATTTTAATTGCACCAGGGATTGCCTTTTCTATAGTAAATTTTTCAAAAAATAATTTTTTACTGTCGGAAATTTTAATTACGCCAAGGATTGCCTTTTCTATAGTAAATTATTCACAAATTAATTTTTTACTGTCGCATATTTTAATTGCGCCAGGGATTGCCTTTTCTATAGTAAATTATTCAAAAAAATATTTTTTTTACTGTCGCAAATTTTAATTGCGCCAGGGATTGCATTTTCTATAGTAAATTATTCAAAAAAATAATTTTTTACTGTCGCAAATTTTAATTGCCCCAGAGATTGCCTTTTCTAGAGTAAATTTTTCAAAAAATAATTTTATACTGTCGCAAATTTTAATTGCGCCAGGGATTGCCTTTTCTACAGTAAATTTTTCAAAAAATAGTTTTTTACTGTCGCATATTTTAATTGCGCCAGGGATTGCCTTTCTATAGTAAATTTTTCAAAAAATAATTGTCTACTGTCGCAAATTTTAATTGCGCCAGGGATTGCCTTTTCTATAGTAAATTTTTCAAAAATTAATTTTTTACTGTCGCAAATTTTAATTGCGCCAGGGATTGCCTTTTTATAGTAAATTATTCACAAATTAATTTTTTACTGTCGCAAGTTTTAATTGCGCCAGGGATTGCCTTTTCTATAGTAAATTTTTCAAAAAATAATTTTTTACTGTCGCAAATTTTAATTGCGCCAGGGATTACCTTTTCTATAGTAAATTTTTCAAAAAATAATTTTTTTACTGTCGCAAGTTTTAATTGCGACAGGGATTGCCTTTTCTATAGTAAATTTTGCAAAAAATTATTTTCTACTGTCGCAAATTTTAATTGCGCCAGGGATTGCCTTTTCTATAGTAAATTTTTGCAAAAATAATTTTTACTGTCGCAAATTTTAGTTACGCCAGGGATTGCCTTTTCTATAGTAAATTTTTCAAAATTTAATTTTATACTGTCGCAAATTTTAATTGCGCCAGGGATTGCATCATTTTCTATAGTAAATTTTGCAAAAAATAATTTTCTACTGTCGCAAATTTTAATTGCGCCAGGGATTGCCTTTTCTCTAGTAAATTTTTCCAAAAATTATTTTTTTACTGTCGCAAATTTTAATTGCGCCAGGATTGCCTTTTCTACATTAAATTTTTCAAAAAATAATTTTTACTTTCGCAAATTTTAATTCCGCCAGGGATTGCATTTTCTATAGTTAATTATTCTCAAATTAATTTTTTACTGTCGTAAATTTTAATTGCGCCCGGAATTGCCTTTTCTACAGTAAATTTTTCAAAAAATAATTTTATACTGTCGCAAATTTTAATTGCGCCAGGGATTGCCTTTTCTACAGTAAATTTTTCAAAAAAATAATTTTTTACTGTCGCAAATTTTAATTGCGCCAGGGATTGCCTTTTCTATAGTAAATTTTTCACAAATTAATTTTTTACTGTCGCAAATTTTAATTGCGCCAGGGATTGCCTTTTCTACAGTAAATTTTGGAAAAAAATAATTTTTTACTGTCGAAAATTTTAATTACGCCAGGGATTGCCTTTTCTATAGTAAATTTTGCAAAAAAATAATTTTTTACTGTTGCAAATTTTAATTGCGCCAGGATTGCCTTTTCTATAGTAAATTATTCAAAAAAATAATTTTTTACTGTTGCAAATTTTAAGTACGCCAGGATTGCCTTTTCTATAGTAAATTTTGCAAAAAAATAATTTTTTACTGTCGCAAATTGTAATTGCGCCAGGGATTACCTTTTCTATAGTAAATTTTTCAAAAATAATTTTTTACTGTCGCATATTTTAATTGCGCCAGGGATTGCCTTTTCTATAGTAAATTATTCAAAAAAATATTTTTTTTTACTGTCGCAAATTTTAATTGCGCCAGGGATTGCCTTTTCTATAGTAAATTATTCAAAAAAATAATTTTTTACTGTCGCAAATTTTAATTGCGCCAGGGATTGCCATTTCTATAGTAAATTTTTCAAAAAGTAATTTTTTACTGTCGGAAATTTTAATTACGCCAGGGATTGCCTTTTCTATAGTAAATTATTCACAAATTAATTTTTTACTGTCGCAAATTTTAATTGCCCCATAGATTGCCTTTTCTACAGTAAATTTTTCAAAAAATAATTTTATACTGTCGCAAATTTTAATTGCGCCAGGGATTGCCTTTTTCTACAGTAAATTTTTCAAAAATAATTTTTTACTGTCGCAAATTTTAATTGCGCCAGAGATTGCCGTTCTATAGTAAATTTTTCAAAAAATAATTGTCTACTGTCGCAAATTTTAATTGCGCCAGGGATTGCCTTTTCTATAGTAAATTTTTCAAAAATTAATTTTTTACTGTCGCAAATTTTAATTGCGCCAGGGATTGCCTTTTCTATAGTAAATTATTCACAAATTAATTTTTTACTGCCGCAAGTTTTAATTGCGCCAGGGATTGCCTTTTCTATAGTAAATTTTTCAAAAATAATTTTTTACTGTCGCAAATTTTAATTGCGCCAGGGATTGCCTTTTCTATAGTAAATTTTTCAAAAAATAATTTTTTACTGTCGCAAGTTTTAATTGCGCCAGGGATTGCCTTTTCTATAGTAAATTTTGCAAAAATAATTTTCTACTGTCGCAAATTTTAATTGCACCAGGGATTGCCTTTTCTATAGTAAATTTTTCCAAAAATAATTTTTACTGTCGCAAATTTTAATTACGCCAGGGATTGCCTTTTCTATAGTAAATTTTCAAAATTTATTTTTATACTGTCGCAAATTTTAATTGTGCCAGGTATTGCATTTTCTATAGTAAATTTTGCAAAAAATAATTTTCTACTGTCGCAAATTTTAATTGCGCCAGGGATTGCCTTTTCTATAGTAAATTTTTCCAAAAATTATTTTTTACTGTCGCAAATTTTAATTGCGCCAGGGATTGCCTTTTCTACAGTAAATTTTTCAAAAAATAATTTTCTACTGTCGCAAATTTTAATTGCGCCAGGGATTGCCTTTTCTACAGTAAATTTTTCAAAAAATAATTTTTTACTGTCGCAAATTTTAATTACGCCAGGGATTGTCTTTTCTACAATAAATTTTACAAAAAATAATTTTATACTGTCGCAAATTTTAATAACGCCAGGGTTTGCCTTTTCTATAGTAAATTTTTCAAAAATTAATTTTTTACTGTCGCAAATTTTAAATCCGCCAGGGATTGCCTTTTCTATACTAAATTATTCAAAAATTAATTTTTTACTGTCGCAAATTTTAAATACGCCAGGGATTGCCTTTTATATAGTAAATTTTTCAAAAAATAATTTTTTACTGTCGCAAATTTTAATTACGCCAGGGATTGCCTTTTCTACAGTAAATTTTTCAAAAAATAATTTTTTACTGTCGCAAATTTTAATTGCGGCAGGGATTGCCTTTTCTATAGTAAATTTGTCACAAATTAATTTTATACTGTCGCAAATTTTAAATACGCTAGGGATTGCCTTTTCTATAGTAAATTTTGCAAAAAAATAATTTTTTACTGTCGCAAATTTTAATTGCGCCAGGGATTGCCTTTTCTATAGTAAATCATTCAAATAATAATTTTTTACTGTCGCATATTTTAATTGCGGCAGGGATTGCCTTTTCTACAGTAAATTTTTCAAAAATAATTTTTTTACTGTCGCAAATTTTAATTGCGCCAGGGATTGCTTTTCTATAGTAAATTTTTCAAAAAATAATTTTCTACTGTCGCAAATTTGAATTGCGCCAGGGATTGCCTTTTCTATAGTAAATTTTTCAAAAAATAATTTTTTACTGTCGCAAATTTTAAATACGCCAGGGATTGCCTTTTCTACAGTAAATTTTTCAAAAAATAATTTTTTACTGTCGCAAATTTTAATTGCGCAAGGGATTGCCTTTTATACAGTAAATTTTTCAAAAAATAATTTTTTACTGTCGCAAATTTTAATTGCGCCAGGGATTGCCTTTTCTATAGTAAATTATTCAAAAAAATAATTTTTTACTGTCGCAAATTTTAAGAACGCCAGGGATTGCCTTTTCTATAGTAAATTATAAAAAAAAAATAATTTTTTACTGTCGCAAATTGTAATTGCGCCAGGGATTACCTTTTCTATAGTAAATTTTTCAGAAAATAATTTTTGACTGTCGCATATTTTAATTGCGCCAGGGTTTGCCTTTTCTATAGTAAATTATTCATAAAAATATTTTTTTACTGTCGCAAATTTTAATTGCGCCAGGGATTGCCTTTTCTATAGTAAATTATTCAAAAAAATAATTTTTTACTGTCGCAAATTTTAATTGCACCAGGGATTGCCTTTTCTATAGTAAATTTTTCAAAAAATAATTTTTTACTGTCGGAAATTTTAATTACGCCAAGGATTGCCTTTTCTATAGTAAATTATTCACAAATTAATTTTTTACTGTCGCAAATTTTAATTGCCCCAGAGATTGCCTTCTCTACAGTAAATTTTTCAAAAAATAATTTTATACTGTCGCAAATTTTACTTGCGCTAGGGTTGCCTTTTCTACAGTAAATTTTTCAAAAAATAATTTTTTACTGTCGCAAATTTTAATTGCGCCAGGGATTGCCTTTCTATAGTAAATTTTTCAAAAAATAATTGTCTACTGTCGCAAATTTTAATTGCGCCAGGATTGCCTTTTCTATAGTAAATTTTTCAAAAATTAATTTTTTACTGTCGCAAATTTTAATTGCGCCAGGGATTGCCTTTTCTATAGTAAATTATTCACAAATTAATTTTTTACTGTCGCAAGCTTTAATTGCGCCAGGGATTGCCTTTTCTATAGTAAATTTTTCAAAAAATAATTTTTTACTGTCGCAAATTTTAATTGCGCCAGGGATTGCCTTTTCTATAGTAAATTTTTCAAAAAATAATTTTTTACTGTCGCAAGTTTTAATTGCGCCAGGGATTGCCTTTTCTATAGTAAATTTTGCAAAAAATTATTTTCTACTGTCGCAAATTTTAATTGCGCCAGGGATTGCCTTTTCTATAGTAAATGTTTTCAAAAATAATTTTTACTGTCGCAAATTTTAGTTACGCCAGGGATTGCGTTTTCTATAGTAAATTTTTCAAAATTTAATTTTATACTGTCGCAAATTTTAATTGCGCCAGGGATTGCATTTTCTATAGTAAATTTTGCAAAAAATAATTTTCTACTGTCGCAAATTTTAATTGCGCCAGGGATTGCCTTTTCTATAGTAAATTTTTCCAAAAATTATTTTTTACTGTCGCAAATTTTAATTGCGCCAGGGATTGTATTTTCTACAGTAAATTTTTCAAAAAATATTTTTTACTTTCGCAAATTTTAATTACGCCAGGGATTGCATTTTCTATAGTTAATTATTCACAAATTAATTTTTACTGTCGTAAATTTTAATTGCGCCAGGAATTGCCTTTTCTACAGTAAATTTTTCAAAAAATAATTTTATACTGTCGCAAATTTTAATTGCGCCAGGGAATTGCCTCTTCTACAGTAAATTTTTCAAAAAATAATTTTTTACTGTCGCAAATTTTAATTGCGCCAGGGATTGCCTTTTCTATAGTAAATTTTTCACAAATTAATTTTTTACTGTCGCAAATTTTAATTGCGCCAGGGATTGCCTTTTCTACAGTAAATTTTGCAAAAAAATAATTTTTTACTGTCGAAAATTTTAATTACGCCAGGGATTGCCTTTTCTATAGTAAATTTTGCAAAAAAATAATTTTTACTGTTGCAAATTTTAATTGCGCCAGGAATTGCCTTTTCTATAGTAAAATTATTCAAAAAAATAATTTTTTACTGTTGCAAATTTTAAGTACGCCAGGGATTGCCTTTTCTATAGTAAATTTTGCAAAAAAATAATTTTTTACTGTCGCAAATTGTAACTGCGCCAGGGATTACCTTTTCTATAGTAAATTTTTCAAAAAATAATTTTTTAGGGTCGCATATTTTAATTGCGCCAGGGATTGCCTTTTCTATAGTAAATTATTCAAAAAAATATTTTTTTTTACTGTCGCAAATTTTAATTGCGCCAGGGATTGCCTTTTCTATAGTAAATTATTCAAAAAAATAATTTTTTACTGTCGCAAATTTTAATTGCGCCAGGGATTACCTTTTCTATAGTAAATTATTCAAAAAAATAATTTTTTACTGTCGCAAATTTTAATTGCACCAGGGATTGCCTTTCTGTAGTAAATTTTTCAAAAAATAATTTTTTACTGTCGGAAATTTTAATTACGCCAAGGATTGCCTTTTCTATAGTAAATTATTCACAAATTAATTTTTTACTGTCGCAAATTTTAATTGCCCCAGAGATTGCCTTTTCTACAGTAAATTTTTCAAAAAATAATTCTATACTGTCGCAAATTTTAATTACGCCAGGGATTGCCTTTTCTATAGTAAATTATTCAAAAAAATAATTTTTTACTGTCGCAAATTTTAATTGCACCAGGGATTGCCTTTTCTATAGTAAATTTTTCAAAAAATATTTTTTACTGTCGGAAATTTTAATTACGCCAAGGATTGCCTTTTCTATAGTAAATTATTCACAAATTAATTTTTTACTGTCGCATATTTTAATTGCGCCAGGGATTGCCTTTTCTATAGTAAATTATTCAAAAAAATATTTTTTTTACTGTGGCAAATTTTAATTGCGCCAGGGATTGCCTTTTCTATAGTAAATTATTCAAAAAAATTATTTTTTACTGTCGCAAATTTTAATTGCCCCAGAGATTGCCTTTTCTACAGTAAATTTTTCAAAAAATAATTTTATACTGTCGCAAATTTTAATTGCGCCAGGGATTGCCTTTTCTACAGTAAATTTTTCAAAAAATAGTTTTTTACTGTCGCAAATTTTAATTGCGCCAGGGATTGCCTTTCTATAGTAAATTTTTCAAAAAATAATTTTCTACTGTCGCAAATTTGAATTGCGCCAGGGATTGCCTTTTCTATAGTAAATTTTTCAAAAAATAATTTTCTACTGTCGCAAATTTTAAATACGCCAGGGATTGCCTTTTCTACAGTAAATTTTTCAAAAAATAATTTTTTACTGTCGCAAATTTTAATTGCGGCAGGGATTGCCTTTCTATAGTAAATTTTTCACAAATTAATTTTATACTGTCGCAAATTTTAAATACGCTAGGGATTGCCTTTTCTATAGTAAATTTTGCAAAAAAATAATTTTTTACTGTCGCAAATTTTAATTGCGCCAGGGATTGCCTTTTCTATAGTAAATCATTCAAATAATAATTTTTTACTGTCGCATATTTTAATTGCGGCAGGGATTGCCTTTTCTACAGTAAATTTTTCAAAAAATAATTTTTTACTGTCGCAAATTTTAATTGCGCCAGGGATTGCTTTTCTATAGTAAATTTTTCAAAAAATAATTTTCTACTGTCGCAAATTTGAATTGCGCCAGGGATTGCCTTTTCTATAGTAAATTTTTCAAAAAATAATTTTTTACTGTCGCAAATTTTAAATACGCCAGGGATTGCCTTTTCTACAGTAAATTTTTCAAAAAATAATTTTTTACTGTCGCAAATTTTAATTGCGCCAGGGATTGCCTTTTATACAGTAAATTTTTCAAAAAATAATTTTTTACTGTCGCAAATTTTAATTGCGCCAGGGATTGCCTTTTCTATAGTAAATTATTCATAAAAATATTTTTTTACTGTCGCAAATTTTAATTGCGCCAGGGATTGCCTTTTCTATAGTAAATTATTCAAAAAAAATAATTTTTTACTGTCGCAAATTTTAATTGCACCAGGGATTGCCTTTTCTATAGTAAATTTTTCAAAAAATAATTTTTTACTGTCGGAAATTTTAATTACGCCAAGGATTGCCTTTTCTATAGTAAATTATTCACAAATTAATTTTTTACTGTCGCAAATTTTAATTGCGCCAGGGATTGCCTTTTCTACAGTAAATTTTTCAAAAAATAATTTTCTACTGTCGCAAATTTTAATTGCGCCAGGGATTGCCTTTTCTACAGTAAATTTTTCAAAAAATAATTTTTTACTGTCGCAAATTTTAATTACGCCAGGGATTGTCTTTTCTACAATAAATTTTACAAAAAATAATTTTATACTGTCGCAAATTTTAATAACGCCAGGGTTTGCCTTTTCTATAGTAAATTTTTCAAAAATTAATTTTTTACTGTCGCAAATTTTAAATCCGCCAGGGATTGCCTTTTCTATACTAAATTATTCAAAAATTAATTTTTTACTGTCGCAAATTTTAAATACGCCAGGGATTGCCTTTTATATAGTAAATTTTTCAAAAAATAATTTTTTACTGTCGCAAATTTTAATTACGCCAGGGATTGCCTTTTCTACAGTAAATTTTACAAAAAATAATTTTATACTGTCGCAAATTTTAATTACGCCAGGGATTGCCTTTTCTATAGTAAATTTTTCAAAAATTAATTTTTTACTGTCGCAAATTTTAATTTCGCCAGGGATTGCCTTTTCTACAGTAAATTTTTCAAAAAATAATGTTTTACTGTCGCAAATTTTAATTGCGCCAGGGATTGCGTTTTCTACAGTAAATTTTTCAAAAAATAATTTTCTACTGTCGCAAATTTGAATTGCGCCAGGGATTGCCTTTTCTATAGTAAATTTTTCAAAAAATAATTTTTTACTGTTGCAAATTTTAAATACGCCAGGGATTGCCTTTTCTACAGTAAATTTTTCAAAAAATAATTTTTTACTGTCGCAAATTTTAATTGCGGCAGGGATTGCCTTTTCTATAGTAAATTTTTCACAAATTAATTTTATACTGTCGCAAATTTTAAATACGCTAGGGATTGCCTTTTCTATAGTAAATTTTGCAAAAAAATAATTTTTTACTGTCGCAAATTTTAATTGCGCCAGGGATTGCCTTTTCTATAGTAAATCATTCAAATAATAATTTTTTACTGTCGCATATTTTAATTGCGGCAGGGATTGCCTTTTCTACAGTAAATTTTTCAAAAAATAATTTTTTACTGTCGCAAATTTTAATTGCGCCAGGGATTGCTTTTCTATAATAAATTATTCAAAAAATAATTTTTTACAGTCGCAAATTTTAAATACGCCAGGCATTGCCGTTTCTATAGTAAATTTTTCAAAATTTAATTTTATACTGTCGCAAATTTTAATTGCGCCAGGGATTGCCCTTTATACAGTAAATTTTTCAAAAAATTATTTTTTACTGTCGCAAATTTTAATTGCGCCAGGGATTGCCTTTTCTATAGTAAATTTTTCACAAATTAATTTTTTACTGTCGCAAATTTTAATTACGCCAGGGATTGCCTTTTCTACAGTAAATTTTGCAAAAAAATAATTTTTTACTGTCGCAAATTTTTATTACGCCAGGGATTGCCTTTTCTATAGAAAATTTTGCAAAAAAATAATTTTTTACTGTCGCAAATAGTAATTGCGCCAGGGATTACCTTTTCTATAGTAAATTTTCCAAAAAAATAATTTTTTACTGTCGCAAATTTTAATTACGCCAGGGATTGTCTTTTCTATAGTAAATTTTTCAAAAATTAATTTTTTACTGTCGCAAATTTTAAATACGCCAGGGATTGCCTTTTCTATAGTAAATTATTGAAAAAATAATTTTTTACTGTCGCAAATTTTAATTACGCCAGGGATTGCCTTTTCTATAGTAAATTTTTCAAAATTTAATTTTATACTGTCGCAAATTTTAATTGCGCCAGGGATTGCCTTTTCTACAGTAAATTTTTCAAAAAATAATTTTTTACTGTCGCAAATTTTAATTGCGCCAGGGATTGCCTTTTCTATAGTAAATTTTTCATAAAATAATTTTTTACTGTCGCAAATTTTAATTGTGCCAGGGATTGCCTTTTCTATAGTAAATTTTGCAAAAATATTTTTCTACTGTCGCAAATTTTAAATACGCCAGGAATTGCCCTTTCTACAGTAATTTTTTCAAAACATAATTTTTTACTGTCGCAAATTTTAAATACGCCAGGGATTGCCTTTTATATAGTAAATTTTTCAAAAAATAATTTTTACTGTCGCAAATTTTAATTACGCCAGGGATTGCATTTTCTACAGTAAATTTTACAAAAAATAATTTTATACTGTCGCAAATTTTAATTACGCCAGGGATTGCCTTTTCTATAGTAAATTTTTCAAAAATTAATTTTTTACTGTCGCAAATTTTAATTTCGCCAGGGATTGCCTTTTCTACAGTAAATTTTTCAAAAAATAATGTTTTACTGTCGCAAATTTTAATTGCGCCAGGGATTGCGTTTTCTACAGTAAATTTTTCAAAAAATAATTTTCTACTGTCGCAAATTTGAATTGCGCCAGGGATTGCCTTTTCTATAGTAAATTTTTCATAAAATAATTTTTTACTGTCGCAAATTTTAATTGCGCCAGGGATTGCCTTTTCTATAGTAAATTTTTCATAAAATAATTTTTTACTGTCGCAAATTTTAATTGCGCCAGGGATTGCCTTTTCTATAGTAAATTTTTCACAAATTAATTTTATACTGTCGCAAATTTTAATTGCGCCAGGGATTGCCTTTTCTACAGTAAATTTTTCAAAAAATAATTTTAATTGCGCCAGGGATTGCCTTTTCTATAGTAAATTTTTCATAAAATAATTTTTTACTGTCGCAAATTTTAATTGCGCCAGGGATTGCCTTTTCTATAGTAAATTTTTCACAAATTAATTTTATACTGTCGCAAATTTTAATTGCGCCAGGGATTGCCTTTTCTATAGTAAATTTTTCACAAATTAATTTTATACTGTCGCAAATTTTAATTGCGCCAGGGATTGCCTTTTCTACAGTAAATTTTTCAAAAAATAATTTTTTACTGTCGCAAATTTTAAATACGCCAGGGATGGCCTTTTCTATAGTAAATTTTTCAAAATTTAATTTTTTACTGTCGCAAAATTTTAATTGCGCCAGGGATTGCCTTTTCTACAGTAAATTTTTCGAAAAATAATTTTCTACTGTCGCAAATTTTAACTGCGCCAGGGATTGCCTTTTCTATAGTAAATTTTTCAAAAAATAATTTTTTACTGTCGCAAATTTTAAATACGCTAGGGATTGCCTTTTCTATAGTAAATTTTGCAAAAAAATAATTTTTTACTGTCGCAAATTTTAATTGCGCCAGGGATTGCCTTTTCTATAGTAAATCATTCAAATAATAATTTTTTACTGTCGCATATTTTAATTGCGGCAGGGATTGCCTTTTCTACAGTAAATTTTTCAAAAAATAATTTTTTACTGTCGCAAATTTTAATTGCGCCAGGGATTGCTTTTCTATAATAAATTATTCAAAAAATAATTTTTTACAGTCGCAAATTTTAAATACGCCAGGCATTGCCGTTTCTATAGTAAATTTTTCAAAATTTAATTTTATACTGTCGCAAATTTTAATTGCGCCAGGGATTGCCCTTTATACAGTAAATTTTTCAAAAAATAATTTTTTACTGTCGCAAATTTTAATTGCGCCAGGGATTGCCTTTTCTATAGTAAATTTTTCACAAATTAATTTTTTACTGTCGCAAATTTTAATTACGCCAGGGATTGCCTTTTCTACAGTAAATTTTGCAAAAAAATAATTTTTTACTGTCGCAAATTTTTATTACGCCAGGGATTGCCTTTTCTATAGAAAATTTTGCAAAAAAATAATTTTTTACTGTCGCAAATAGTAATTGCGCCAGGGATTACCTTTTCTATAGTAAATTTTCCAAAAAAATAATTTTTTACTGTCGCAAATTTTAATTACGCCAGGGATTGTCTTTTCTATAGTAAATTTTTCAAAAATTAATTTTTTACTGTCGCAAATTTTAAATACGCCAGGGATTGCCTTTTCTATAGTAAATTATTGAAAAAATAATTTTTTACTGTCGCAAATTTTAATTACGCCAGGGATTGCCTTTTCTATAGTAAATTTTTCAAAATTTAATTTTATACTGTCGCAAATTTTAATTGCGCCAGGGATTGCCTTTTCTACAGTAAATTTTTCAAAAAATAATTTTTTACTGTCGCAAATTTTAATTGCGCCAGGGATTGCCTTTTCTATAGTAAATTTTTCATAAAATAATTTTTTACTGTCGCAAATTTTAATTGTGCCAGGGATTGCCTTTTCTATAGTAAATTTTGCAAAAATATTTTTCTACTGTCGCAAATTTTAAAATACGCCAGGAATTGCCCTTTCTTCAGTAATTTTTTCAAAACATAATTTTTTACTGTCGCAAATTTTAAATACGCCAGGGATTGCCTTTTATATAGTAAATTTTTCAAAAAATAATTTTTACTGTCGCAAATTTTAATTACGCCAGGGATTGCATTTTCTACAGTAAATTTTACAAAAAATAATTTTATACTGTCGCAAATTTTAATTACGCCAGGGATTGCCTTTTCTATAGTAAATTTTTCAAAAATTAATTTTTTACTGTCGCAAATTTTAATTTCGCCAGGGATTGCCTTTTCTACAGTAAATTTTTCAAAAAATAATGTTTTACTGTCGCAAATTTTAATTGCGCCAGGGATTGCGTTTTCTACAGTAAATTTTTCAAAAAATAATTTTCTACTGTCGCAAATTTGAATTGCGCCAGGGATTGCCTTTTCTATAGTAAATTTTTCATAAAATAATTTTTTACTGTCGCAAATTTTAATTGCGCCAGGGATTGCCTTTTCTATAGTAAATTTTTCATAAAATAATTTTTTACTGTCGCAAATTTTAATTGCGCCAGGGATTGCCTTTTCTATAGTAAATTTTTCACAAATTAATTTTATACTGTCGCAAATTTTAATTGCGCCAGGGATTGCCTTTTCTACAGTAAATTTTTCAAAAAATAATTTTAATTTGCGCCAGGGATTGCCTTTTCTATAGTAAATTTTTCATAAAATAATTTTTTTACTGTCGCAAATTTTAATTGCGCCAGGGATTGCCTTTTCTATAGTAAATTTTTCACAAATTAATTTTATACTGTCGCAAATTTTAATTGCGCCAGGATTGCCTTTTCTATAGTAAATTTTTCACAAATTAATTTTATACTGTCGCAAATTTTAATTGCGCCAGGGATTGCCTTTTCTACAGTAAATTTTTCAAAAAATAATTTTTTTACTGTCGCAAATTTTAAATACGCCAGGGATGGCCTTTTCTATAGTAAATTTTTCAAAATTTAATTTTTTACTGTCGCAAAATTTTAATTGCGCCAGGGATTGCCTTTTCTACAGTAAATTTTTCGAAAAATAATTTTCTACTGTCGCAAATTTTAACTGCGCCAGGGATTGCCTTTTCTATAGTAAATTTTTCAAAAAATAATTTTTTACTGTCGCAAATTTTAATTGCGCCAGGGATTGCTTTTCTATAGTAAATTTTGCAAAAAATAATTTTTTACTGTCGCAAATTTTAATTACGCCAGGGATTGCGTTTTCTACAGTAATTTTTTCAAAAAATAATTTTTTACTGTCGCAAATTTTAATTGCGCCAGGGATTTCCTTTTTCTAGTAAAATTATTCAAAAAATAATTTTTTACAGTCGCAAATTTTAAATACGCGAGGCATTGCCGTTTCTATAGTAAATTTTTCAAAATTTAATTTTATACTGTCGCAAATTTTAATTGCGCCAGGGGATTGCCTGTTATACAGTAAATTTTTCAAAAAATAATTTTTTACTGTCGCAAATTTTAATTGCGCCAGGGATTGCCTTTTCTATAGTAAATTTTTCACAAATTAATTTTTTACTGTCGCAAATTTTAATTACGCCAGGGATTGCCTTTTCTACAGTAAATTTTGAAAAAAAATAATTTTTTACTGTCGCAAATTTTTATTACGCCAGGGATTGCCTTTTCTATAGAAAATTTTGCAAAAAATAATTTTTTACTGTCGCAAATAGTAATTGCGCCAGGGATTACCTTTTCTATAGTAAATTTTCCAAAAAATAATTTTTTACTGTCGCAAATTTTAATTACGCCAGGGATTGTCTTTTCTATAGTAAATTTTTCAAAAATTAATTTTTTACTGTCGCAAATTTTAAATACGCCAGGGATTGCCTTTTCTATAGTAAATTATTCAAAAATAATTTTTTACTGTCGCAAATTTTAATTACGCCAGGGATTGCCTTTTCTATAGTAAATTTTTCAAAATTTAATTTTATACTGTCGCAAATTTTAATTGCGCCAGGGATTGCCTTTTCTACAGTAAATTTTTCAAAAAATAATTTTTTACTGTCGCAAATTTTAATTGCGCCAGGGATTGCCTTTTCTATAGTAAATTTTTCATAAAATAATTTTTTACTGTCGCAAATTTTAATTGTGCCAGGGATTGCCTTTTCTATAGTAAATTTTGCAAAAATATTTTTCTACTGTCGCAAATTTTAAATACGCCAGGAATTGCCCTTTCTACAGTAATTTTTTCAAAAGATAATTTTTTACTGTCGCAAATTTTAATTGCGCCAGGGATTGCCTTTTCTACAGTAAATTTTTCAAAAAATAATTTTTTACTGTCGCAAATTTTAATTGCGCTAGGGATTGTCTTTTCTATAGTAAATTTTTCAAAAAATTAATTTTTTACTGTCGCAAATTTTAAATACGCCAGGGATTGCCTTTTCTATAGTAAATTATTCAAAAAATAATTTTTTACTGTCGCAAATTTTAATTACGCCAGGGATTGCCTTTTCTATAGTAAATTTTTCAAAATTTAATTTTATACTGTCGCAAATTTTAATTGCGCCAGGGATTGCCTTTTCTACAGTAAATTTTTCAAAAAATAATTTTTCACTGTCGCAAATTTTAATTGCGCCAGGGATTGCCTTTTCTATAGTAAATTTTTCATAAAATATTTTTTACTGTCGCAAATTTTAATTGCGCCAGGGATTGCCTTTTCTATAGTAAATTTTTCACAAATTAATTTTATACTGTCGCAAATTTTAATTGCGCCAGGGATTGCCTTTTCTATAGTAATCATTCAAATCATAATTTTTTACTGTCGCATATTTTAATTGCGGCAGGGATTGCCTTTTCTACAGTAAATTTTTCAAAAAATAATTTTTTACTGTCGCAAATTTTAATTGCGCCAGGGATTGCTTTTCTATAGTAAATTATTCAAAAAATAATTTTTTACAGTCGCAAATTTTAAATACGCCAGGCATTGCCGTTTCTATAGTAAATTTTTCAAAATTTAATTTTATACTGTCGCAAATTTTAATTGCGCCAGGGATTGCCTTTTATACAGTAAATTTTTCAAAAAATAATTTTTTACTGTCGCAAATTTTAATTGCGCCAGGGATTGCCTTTTCTATAGTAAATTTTTCACAAATTAATTTTTTACTGCCGCAAATTTTAAATACGCCAGGGATTGCCTTTTCTATAATAAATTTTGCAAAAAAATAATTTTTTACTGTCGCAAATTTTAATTGCGCCAGGGATTGCCTTTTCTATAGTAAATTATTCAAAAAATAATTTTTTACTGTCGCAAATTTTAATTACGCCAAGGGTTGCCTTTTCTACAGTAAATTTTTCAAAAAATATTTTTTTACTGTCGCAAATTTTAATTGCGCCAGGGATTGCCTTTTCTATAGTAAATTTTTAATAAATTAATTTTTTACTGTCGCAAAGTTTAATTGCGCCAGGTATTGCCTTTTCTACAGTAAATTTTACAAAAAATAATTTAAACTGTCGCAAATTTTAAATAGGCCAGGGATTGCCTTTTCTATAGTAAATTTTGCAAAAAAAATAATTTTTTACTGTCGCAAATTTTAATTGCGCCAGGGATTGCCTTTTCTATAGTAAATTTTGAAAAAAAATCATTTTTTACTGTCGCAAATTTTAATTACGCCAGGGATTGCCTTTTCTACAGTAAATTTTTCAAAAAATAATTTTCTACTGTCGCAAATTTTAAATACGCCAGGGATTACCTTTTCTATAGTAAATTTTTCAAAAAATAATTTTTTACTGTCGCAAATTTTAATTACGCCAGGGATTGCCTTTTCTATAGTAAATTTTGCAAAAAATTAATTTCTTACTGTCGCAAATTTTAAATACGCCAGGGATTGCCTTTTCTATAGTAAATTTTTCACAAATTAATTTTTTACTGTCGCAAATTTTAAATACGCCAGGGATCGCCTTTTCTATAGTAAATTATTCAAAAAAATAATTTTTTACTGTCGCTACTTTTAATTGCGCCAAGGATTGCTTTTCTATAGTAAATTATTCAAAAAATTAATTTTTTTCTGTCGCAAATTTTAATTACGCCAGGGATTGCCTTTTCTATAGTAAATTTTTCAAAAAATAATTTTTTACTGTCGCAAATTTTAATTACGCCAAGGATTGCCTTTTCTATAGTAAATTATTCACAAATTAATTTTTTATTGTCGCAAATTTTAATTGCGCCAGGGATTGCCTTTTCTGCAGTAAATTTTTCAAAAAATAATTTTCTACTCTCGGAAATTTTAATTGCGCCAGGGATTGCCCTTTCTATAGTAAATTTTTCAAAAAATAATTTTTTACTGTCGCAAATTTTAATTACGCCAGGGATTGCCTTTTCTGCAGTAAATTTTTCAAAAAATAATTTTTTACTGTCGCAAAATTTTAAATACGCCAGGGATTGTCTTTTCTATAGTAAATTTTACAAAAAATAATTTTATACTGTCTTAAATTTTAAATACGCCAGGGATTGTCTTTTCTATAGTAAATTTTACAAAAAATAATTTTATACTGTCGCAAATTTTAAATACGCCAGGGATTGCCTTTTCTATAGTAAATTTTGCAAAAAAATAACTTTCTACTGTCGCAAATTTTAAATACGCCAGGGATTACCTTTTCTATAGTAAATTTTTCAAAAAATAATTTTTTACTGTCGCAAATTTTAATTACGCCAGGGATTGCCTTTTCTATAGTAAATTTTGCAAAAAATTAATTTTTTTACTGTCGCAAATTTTAAATACGCCAGGGATTGGGTTTTCTATAGTAAATTTTTCACAAATTAATTTTTTACTGTCGCAAATTTTAAATACGCCACGGATCGCCTTTTCTATAGTAAATTATTCAAGAAAATAACTTTTTACTGTCGCAACTTTTAATTGCGCCAGGGAATTGCCTTTTCTATAGTAAATTATTCAAAAAATTAATTTTTTACTGTCGCAAATTTTAATTACGCCAGGGATTGCCTTTTCTATAGTAAATTTTTCAAAAAATAATTTTTTACTGTCGCAAATTTTAATTACGGCAGGGATTACCTTTTCTATAGTAAACTATTCACAAATTAATTTTTGATTGTCGCAAATTTTAATTGCGCCAGGGATTGACTTTTCTACAGTAAATTTTTCAAAAAATAATTTTCTACTGTCGCAAATTTTAATTGCGCCAGGGATTGCCTTTTCTATAGTAAATTTTTCAAAAAATAATTTTTTACTGTCGCAAATTTTAATTACGCCAGAGATTGCCTTTTCTGCAGTAAATTTTTCAAAAAATAATTTTTTACTGTCGCAAATTTTAAATACGCCAGGGATTGTCTTTTCTATAGTAAATTTTACAAAAAATAATTTTATACTGTCGCAAATTTTAAATACCCCAGGGATTGTCTTTTCTATAGTAAATTTTACAAAAAATAATTTTATACTGTCGCAAATTTTAAATACGCCAGGGATTGCCTTTTCTATAGTAAATTTTGCAAAAAAAATAATTTTCTATTGTCGCAAATTTTAATTGCGGCAGGGATTGCTTTTTCTACAGTAAATTTTTCAAAAAATAATTTTTTACTGTCGCAAATTTTAATTGCGTCAGGGATTGCTTTTTCTGTAGTAAATTTTTCACGATTAATTTTTTACTGTCGCAAATTTTAATTGCGCCAGGGATTGCCTTTTCTACAGTAAATTTTACAAAAAATAATTTTATACTGTCGCGAATTTTAAATGCGCCAGGGATTACCTATTCTATAGTAAATTTTGCAAAAAAATAATTTTTTACTGTCGCAAATTTTAATTGCGCCAGGGTTGCCTTTTCTATAGTAAATTATTCAAAAAATAATTTTTTTCTGTCGCAAATTTTAATTGCGCCAGGGATTGTCTTTTCTATAGTAAATTTTTCAAAAATTAATTTTTTACTGTCGCAAATTTTAAATAGGCCAGGGATTGCCTTTTCTATAGTAAATTATTCAAAAAATAATTTTTTACTGTCGCAAATTTTAATTACGCCAGGGATTGCCTTTTCTATAGTAAATTTTTCAAAATTTAATTTTATACTGTCGCAAATTTTAATTGCGCCAGGGATTGCCTTTTCTACAGTAAATTTTTCAAAAAATAATTTTTTATTGTCGCAAATTTTAATTGCGCCAGGGATTGCCTTTTCTATAGAAAATTTTTCAAAAAATAATTTTCTACTGTCGCAAATTTTAAATACGCCAGGGATTAAATTTTCTATAGTAAAATTTTCAAAAAATAATTTTTTACTGTCGCAAATTTTAAATACGCCAGGGATTGCCTTTTCTATAGTAAATTATTCAAAAAATAATTTTTTACTGTCGCAAATTTTAATTACGCCAGGGATTGCCTTTTCTATAGTAAATTTTTCACAAATTAATTTTACACTGTCGCAAATTTTAATTGCGCCAGGGATTGCCTTTTCTATAGTAAATTGTGCAAAAAATAATTTTCTACTGTCGCAAATTTTAAATACGCCAGGGATTGCCCTTTCTACAGTAAATTCTTCAAAAAATAATTTTTTACTGTCGCAAATTTTAATTGCGGCAGAGATTGCCTTTTCTACAGTAAATTATTCAAAAAATAATTTTTTACTTTCGCAAATTTTAATTGCGCCAGGGATTGTCTTTTCTATAGTAAATTTTTCAAAAATTAATTTTTTACTGTCGCAAATTTTAAATAGGCCAGGGATTGCCTTTTCTATAGTAAATTATTCAAAAAATAATTTTTTACTGTCGCAAATTTTAATTACGCCAGGGATTGCCTTTTCTATAGTAAATTTTTCAAAATTTAATTTTATACTGTCGCAAATTTTAATTGCGCCAGGGATTGCCTTTTCTACAGTAAATTTTTCAAAAAATAATTTTTTATTGTCGCAAATTTTAATTGCGCCAGGGATTGCCTTTTCTATAGAAAATTTTTCATAAAATAATTTTTTACTGTCGCAAATTTTAATTGCGCCAGGGATTGGCTTTTCTATAGTAAATTTTTCACAAATTAATTTTATACTGTCGCAAATTTTAATTGCGCCAGGGATTGCCTTTTCTACAGTAAATTTTTCAAAAAATTATTTTTTACTGTCGCAAATTTTAAATACGCCAGGGATGGCCTTTTCTATAGTAAATTTTTCAAAATTTAATTTTTTACTGTCGCAAATTTTAATTGCGCCAGGGATTGCCTTTTCTACAGTAAATTTTTCGAAAAATAATTTTCTACTGTCGCAAATTTTAACTGCGCCAGGGATGGCCTTTTCTATAGTAAATTTTTCAAAAAATAATTTTTTACTGTCGCAAATTTTAATTACGCCAAGGGTTGCCTTTTCTACAGTAAATTTTTCAAAAAAATTATATTTTACTGTCGCAAATTTTAATTGCGCCAGGGATTGCCTTTTCTATAGTAAATTTTTCACAAATTAATTTTTTACTGTCGCAAAATTTAATTGCACCAGGTATTGCCTTTTCTACAGTAAATTTAAAAAAAATAATTTTATACTGTCGCAAATTTTAAATAGGCCAGGGATTGCCTTTTCTATAGTAAATTTTGCAAAAAAATAATTTTTTACTGTCGCAAATTTTCAATTGCGCCAGGGATTGCCTTTTCTATAGTAAATTTTGCAAAAAAATAATTTTTTACTGTCGCAAATTTTAATTACGCCAGGGATTGCCTTTTCTACAGTAAATTTTTCAAAAAATAATTTTCTACTGTCGCAAATTTTAAATACGCCAGGGATTGCCTTTTCTATAGTAAATTTTTCAAAAAATAATTTTTTACTGTCGCAAATTTTGATTACGCCAGGGATTGCCTTTTCTATAGTAAATTTTGCAAAAAATTAATTGTTTACTGTCGCAAATTTTAAATACGCCAGGGATTGCCTTTTCTATAGTAAATTTTTCACAAATTAATTTTTTACTGTCGCAAATTTTAAATACACCAGGGATCGCCTTTTCTATAGTAAATTATTCAAAAAAATAATTTTTCACTGTCGCAACTTTTAATTGCGCCAGGGATTGCCTTTTCTATAGTAAATTATTCAATAAATTAATTTTTTACTGTCGCAAATTTTAATTACGCCAGGGATTGCCTTTTCTATAGTAAATTTTTCAAAAAATAATTTTTTACTGTCGCAAATTTTAATTAAGCCAGGGATTGCTTTTCTATAGTAAAATATTCACAAATTAATTTTTTATTGTCGCAAATTTTAATTGCGGCAGGGGTTGCCTTTTCTATAGTAAATTTTTCAAAAAATTATTTTTTACTGTCGCAAATTTTAATTACGCCAGGGATTGCCTTTTCTGCAGTAAATTTTTCAAAAAATTATTTTTTACTGTCGCAAATCTTAAATACGCCAGGGATTGTCTTTTCTATAGTAAATTTTACAAAAAATAATTTTATACTGTCGCAAATTTTAAATACGCCAGGGATTGTCTTTTCTATAGTAAATTTTACAAAAAATAATTTTATACTGTCGCAAATTTTAAATACGCCAGGGATTGCCTTTTCTATAGTAAATTTTGCAAAAAAATAATTTTCTACTATCGCAAATTTTAATTGCGGCAGGGGTTGCCTTTTCTACAGTAAATTATTCAAAAAATAATTTTTTACTGTCGCAAAATTTAATTGCGCCAGGGATTGCTTTTTCTGTAGTAAATTTTTCACAAATTAATTTTTTACTGTCGCAAATTTTAATTGCGCCAGGGATTGCCTTTTCTACAGTAAATATTACAAAAAATAATTTTATACTGTCGTGAATATTAAATGCGCCAGGGATTGCCTATTCTATAGTAAATTTTCAAAAAAATAATTTTTTACTGTCGCAAATTTTAATTGCGCCAGGGTTGCCTTTTCTATAGTAAATTTTTCACAAATTAATTTTTTACTGTCGCAAATTTTAATTGCGCCAGGGATTGCCTTTTCTATAGTAAATTTTTCAAAAAATAATTTTCTACTGTCGAAAATTTTAATTGCGCCAGGGATTGCCTTTTCTACAGTAAATTTTTCCAAAAATTATTTTTTACTGTCACAAATTTCAATTACGCCAGGGATTGCCTTTTCTATAGTAAATTTTTCAAAAATTAATTTTTTACTGTCGCAAATTTTAACTGCGCCAGGAATTGCCTTTCTACAGTAAATTTTACAAAAAATAATTTTTTACTGTCGCAAATTTTAATTGCGCCAGGGAATGCCTTTTCTATAGTAAATTCTTCAAAAAATAATTTTTTACTCTCGCAAATTTTAATTGCGCCAGGGATTGCCTTTTCTAAAGTAAATTTTTCAAAAAATAATTTTTTACTGTCGCAAATTTTAATTACGCCAGGGATTGCCTTTTCTATAGTAAATTTTTCAAAAACTAATTTTTTACTGTCGCAAATTTTAATTGCGCCAGGGATTGCCTTTTCTACAGTAAATTATTCAAAAAATAATTTTCTAATGTCGCAAATTTTAATTGCGCCAGGGATTGCCTTTTCTATAGTAAATATTGCAAAAAATAATTTTTTACTCTCGCAAATTTTAATTGCGCCAGGGATTGCCTTTTCTATAGTAAATTTTTCAAAAATTAATTTTTTACTGTCGCAAATTTTAATTGCGCCAGGGATTGCCTTTTCTATAGTAAATTTTTCACAAATTAATTTTTTACTGTCGCAAATTTTAATTGCGCCAGGGATTGCCTTTTCTATAGTAAATTTTTCTAAAACTAATTTTCTACTGTCGCAAATTTTAATTGCGCCAGGGATTGCCTTTTCTACAGTAAATTTTTCAAAAAATAATTTTTTACTGTCGCAAATTTTAATTACGCCAGGGATTGCCTTTTCTATAGTAAATTATTCAAAAAATAATTTTCTACTGTCGCAAATTTTAATTGCGCAGGGATTGCCTTTTCTACAGTAAATTTTTCAAAAAATAATTTTTTACTGTCGCAAATTTTAATTGCGCCAGGGATTGCCTTTTCTATAGTAAATTTTGCAAAAAATAATTTTTTACTGTCACAAATTTTAATTGCGCCAGGGATTGCCTTTTCTACAGTAAATTTTTCTAAAAATAATTTTTTACTGTCGCAAATTTTAATTGCGCCAGAGGTTGCCTTTTCTACAGTAAATTTTTCAAAAAATAATTTTTTATTGTCACAAATTTTAATCGCGCCAGGGATTGCCTTTTCTGTAGTAAATTTTTCAGAAAATAATTTTCTAGTGTTGCAAATTTTAACTGCGCCAGGGATTGCCTTTTCTACAGTAAATTTTTCAAAAAACAATTTTTTATTGTCGCAAATTTTAATTGCGCCAGGGATTGCCTTTTCTATAGTAAATTTTTCACAAATTAATGTTTTACTGTCGCAAATTTTGATTGCGCCAGGGATTGCCTTTTCTACAGTAAATTTTTCAAAAATTAATTTTTTACTGTCGCAAATTTTAATTGCGCCAGGAATTGCCTTTTCCACAGTAAATTTTTCAAAAAATTATTTTTTACTGTCGCAAATTTTAAATCCGCCAGGGATTGCCTTTTCTACAGTAAATTTTTCAAAAAATAATTTTTTACTATCGCAAATTTTCAATTGCGCCAGGGATTGCCTTTTCTATAGTAAATTTTGCAAAAAAATAATTTTTTACTGTCGCAAATTTTAATTACGCCAGGGATTGCCTTTTCTACAGTAAATTTTTCAAAAAATAATTTTCTACTGTCGCAAATTTTAAATACGCCAGGGATTACCTTTTCTATAGTAAATTTTTCAAAAAATAATTTTTTACTGTCGCAAATTTTAATTACGCCAGGGGATTGCCTTTTCTATAGTAAATTTTGCAAAAAAATAATTTTTTACTGTCGCAAATTTTAATTGCGCCAGGGATTGCCTTTTCTATAGTAAATTATTCAAAAGATAATTTTTTACTGTCGCAAATTTTAATTACGCCAAGGGTTGCCTTTTCTACAGTAAATTTTTCAAAAAATAATTTTTTACTGTCGCAAATTTTAATTGCACCAGGGATTGCCTTTTCTATAGTAAATTTTTCACAAATTAATTTTTTACTGTCGCAAAATTTAATTGCACCAGGTATTGCCTTTTCTACAGTAAATTTAAAAAAAATAATTTTATACTGTCGCAAATTTTAAATAGGCCAGGGATTGCCTTTTCTATAGTAAATTTTGCAAAAAAATAATTTTTTACTGTCGCAAATTTTCAATTGCGCCAGGGATTGCCTTTTCTATAGTAAATTTTGCAAAAAAATAATTTTTTACTGTCGCAAATTTTAATTACGCCAGGGATTGTCTTTTCTACAGTAAATTTTTCAAAAAATAATTTTCTACTGTCGCAAATTTTAAATACGCCAGGGATTAACTTTTCTATAGTAAATTTTTCAAAAAATAATTTTTTACTGTCGCAAATTTTAATTACGCCAGGGATTGCCTTTTCTATAGTAAATTTTGCAAAAAATTAATTTTTTACTGTCGCAAATTTTAAATACGCCAGGGATTGCCTTTTCTATAGTAAATTTTTCACAAATTAATTTTTTACTGTCGCAAATTTTAAATACAACAGGGATCGCCTTTTCTATAGTAAATTATTCAAAAAAATAATTTTTCACTGTCGCAACTTTTTATTGCGCCAGGGATTGCCTTTTCTATAGTAAATTATTCAAAAAATTAATTTTTTACTGTCGCAAATTTTAATTACGCCAGGGATTGCCTTTTCTATAGTAAATTTTTCAAAAAATAATTTTTTACTGTCGCAAATTTTAATTACGCCAGGGATTGCTTTTCTATAGTAAATTATTCACAAATTAATTTTTTATTGTCGCAAATTTTAATTGCGCCAGGGATTGCCTTTTCTACAGTAAATTTTTCAAAAAATAATTTTCCTACTGTCGCAAATTTTAATTGCGCCAGGGATTGCCTTTTCTATAGTAAATTTTTCAAAAAATAATTTTTTTACTGTCGCAAATTTTAATTACGCCAGAGATTGCCTTTTCTGCAGTAAATTTTTCAAAAAATAATTTTTTACTGTCGCAAATTTTAAATACGCCAGGGATTGTCTTTTCTATAGTAAATTTTACAAAAAATAATTTTATAATCTCGCAAATTTTAAATACGCCAGGGATTGTCTTTTCTATAGTAAATTTTACAAAAAATAATTTTATACTGTCGCAAATTTTAAATACGCCAGGGATTGCCTTTTCTATAGTAAATTTTGCAAAAAAAATAATTTTCTACTGTCGCAAATTTTAATTGCGGCAGGGGTTGCCTTTTCTACAGTAAATTTTTCAAAAAATAATTTTTTACTGTCGCAAAATTTAATTGCGCCAGGGATTGCTTTTTCTGTAGTAAATTTTTCACAAATTAATTTTTTACTGTCGCAAATTTTAATTAAGCCAGGGATTGCCTTTTCTATGGTAAATTTTGCAAAAAATTAATTTTTACTATCGCAAATTTCAAATACGCCAGGGATTGCCTTTTCTATAGTAAATTTTTCACAAATTAATTTTTACTGTCCCAAATTTTAAATACGCCAGGGATTGCCTTTTCTATAGTAAATTATTCAAAAAAATAATTTTTTACTGTCGCAAATTTTAATTGCGCCAGGGATTGCCTTTTCTATAGTAAATTATTCAAAAAAAATAATTTTTTACTGTCGCAAATTTTAATTGCGCCAGGGTTGCCTTTTCTATAGTAAATTATTCAAAAAATAATTTTTTTCTGTCGCAAATTTTAATTACGCCAGGGATTGCCTTTTCCAAAGTAAATTATTCACAAATTAATTTTTTACTGTCGCAAATTTTAATTGCGCCAGGAATTGCCTTTTCTACAGTAAATTTTTCATAAAATAATTTTATACTGTCGCAAATTTTAATTGCGCCAGGGATTGCCTTTTCTATAGTAAATTTTTCAAAAAATAATTTTTTACTGTTGCAAATTTTAATTACAATCCCTGGCGTAATTAAAATTTGCGACAGTAAAAAAATATTTTTTGAAAAATTTACTATAGTAAAGGTAATCCCTGGCGCAATTATAATTTGCGACAGTAAAAAATTATTTTTTGAATAATTTACTATAGAAAAGGCAATCCCTGGCGCAATTAAAATTTGCGACAGTAAAAAATTATTTTATTAATAATTTACTATAGAAAAGGCAATCCCTGGCGGATTTAAAATTTGCGACAGTAAAAAATTATTTTTTGAAAAATTTACTATAGAAAAGGCAATCCATGGCGCAATTAAAATTTGCGACAGTAGAAAATTATTTTTTGAAAAATTTATTGTAGAAGTAGCAAAGGCAATCCCTGGCGCAATTAAAATTTGCGACAGTAAAAAATTATTTTTTTTAAAATTTACTGTAGAAAAGGCAATACCTGGCGCAATTAAAATTTGCGACATTAAAAAATTATTTTTTTCAAAAATTTACTATAGAAAAGGCAATCCCTGGCGTAATTAAAATTTGCGACAGTAAAAAAATATTTTTTGAATATTTACTATAGAAAAGGCAATCCCTGGCGCAATTAAAATTTGCGACAGTAAAAAATTATTTTTGAGAAATTTACTGTAGAAAAGGCCATCCCTGGCGTATTTAAAATTTGCGACAGTAAAAAATAATTTTTTGAAAAATTTACTGTAGAAAAGGCAGTCCCTGGCGCAATTAAAATTTGCGACATTATAAAATTATTTTTTGAAAAATTTACTGTAGAGAAGGCAATCCCTGGCGCAATTAAAATTTGCGACAGTAAAAAATTATTTTTTTGAATAATTTACTATAGAAAAGGCAATCCCTGGCGCAATTAAAATTTGCGACAGTAAAAAATTATTTTTTGAAAAATTTACTGTAGAAAAAATCCCTGGCGCAATTAAAACTTGCGACAGTATAAAATTAATTTTTGAAAAATTTACTATAGGAAAGGCAATCCCTGGCGTATTTAAAATTTGCGACAGTAAAAAATTATTTTTTGAAAAATTTACTGTAGAAAAGGCAATCCTTGGCGCAATTAAAATTTACGACAGTAAAAAATTATTTTTTGAAAAATTTACTATAGAAAAGGTAATCCCTGGCGCATTTACAAATTGCGACATTAAAAAATTTTTTTTTTTTGCAAAATTTAATATAGAAAAGGCCATCCCTGGCGTATTTAAAATTTGCGACAGTAAAAAATTAATTTTTGAGCAATTTACTATAGAAAAGGCAATCCCTGGCGGATTTAAAATTTGCGACAGTAAAAAATTAAATTTTGAACAATTTACTATAGAAAAGGCAATCCCTGGCGTAATTAAAATTTGC
>CAWVNZ010000992.1:0-35659 GCA_963930735.1 Dioctria linearis
CAGGGATTGCCTTTTCTATAGTAAATTATTCAAAAAATAATTTTTTACTGTCGCAAATTTTAATTACGCCAGGGATTGCCTTTTCTATAGTAAATTATTCAAAAATTCATTTTATACTGTCGCAAATTTTAAATACGCCAGGGATTGCCTTTTCTATAGTAAATTTTGCAAAAAATAATTTTTTACTGTTGCAAATTTTAAATGCGCCAGGGATTGCCTTTTCTATAGTAAATTATTCAAAAAATAATTTTTTACTGTCGCAAATTTTAATTACGCCAGGGATTGCCTTTTCTATAGTAAATTATTCAAAAAATAATTGTTTAGTGTCGCAAATTTTAATTACGCCAGGGGAATTGCCTTTTCTATAGTAAATTTTACAAAAAATAATTGTTTAGTGTCGCAAATTTTAATTACGCCAGGGATTGCCTTTTCTATAGTAAATTATTCAAAAAATAATTTTATACTGTCTCAAATTTTAATTACGCCAGGGATTGCCTTTTCTATAGTAAATTTTGCAAAAAATAATTCTTTAGTGTCGCAAATTTTAATTACGCCAGGGATTGCCTTTTCTATAGTAAATTATTCAAAAAATAATTTTATACTGTCGCAAATTTTAAATACGCCAGGGATTGCCTTTTCTATAGTAAATTATTCAAAAAAATAATTTTTTACTGTCTCAAATTTTAATTACGCCAGGGATTGCCTTTTCTATAGTAAATTATTCAAAAAAATAGTTTTTTACTGTCTCAAATTTTAATTACGCCAGGGATTGCCTTTTCTATAGTAAATTTTGCAAAAAATAATTTTTTACTGTCTCAAATTTTAATTACGCCAGGGATTGCCTTTTCTATAGTAAATTATTCAAAAAATAATTTTTTAGTGTTGCAAATTTTAATTACGCCAGGGATTGCCTTTTCTATAGTAAATTATTCAAAAAATAATTGTTTAGTGTCGCAAATTTTAATTACGCCAGGGATTGCCTTTTCTATAGTAAATTATTCAAAAATTCATTTTTTCTGTCACAAATTTTAATTACGCCAGGGATTGCCTTTTCTATAGTAAATTTTGCAAAAAATAATTTTTTACTGTCTCAAATTTTAATTACGCCAGGGATTGCCTTTTCTATAGTAAATTTTGCAAAAAATAATTTTATACTGTCGCAAATTTTAAATACGCCAGGGATTGCCTTTTCTATAGTAAATTATTCAAAAAATAATTTTTTACTGTCTCAAATTTTAATTACGCCAGGGATTGCCTTTTCTATAGTAAATTATTCAAAAAATAATTTTTTCTGTCACAAATTTTAAGTACGCCAGGGATTGCCTTTTCTATAGTAAATTATTCAAAAAATAATTTTATACTGTCGCAAATTATAATTACGCCAGGGATTGCCTTTTCTATAGTAAATTATTCAAAAAATAATCTTATACTGTCTCAAATTTTAATTACGCCAGGGATTGCCTTTTCTATAGTAAATTATTCAAAAATTAATTTTTTAGTGTCGCAAATTTTAATTACGCCAGGGATTGCCTTTTCTATAGTAAATTTTGCAAAAAACAATTTTTTCTGTCACAAATTTTAATTACGCCAGGGGATTGCCTTTTCTATAGTAAATTATTCAAAAAATAATTTTTTACTGTCTCAAATTTTAATTACGGAAGGGATTGCCTTTTCTATAGTAAATTATTCAAAAAATAATTTTTTACTGTCTCAAATTTTAATTACGCCAGGGATTGCCTTTTCTATAGTAAATTTTGCAAAAAATAATTGTTTAGTGTCGCAAATTTTAATTACGCCAGGGATTGCCTTTTCTATAGTAAATTTTGCAAAAAATAATTGTTTAGTGTCGCAAATTTTAATTACGCCAGGGATTGCCTTTTCTATAGTAAATTTTGCAAAAAATAATTGTTTAGTGTCGCAAATTTTAATTACGCCAGGGATTGCCTTTTCTATAGTAAATTATTCAAAAAATAATTGTTTAGTGTCGCAAATTTTAATTACGCCAGGGATTGCCTTTTCTATAGTAAATTTTGCAAAAAACAATTTTTTTTGTCACAAATTTTAATTACGCCAGGGATTGCCTTTTCTATAGTAAATTATTCAAAAAATAATTTTTTACTGTCTCAAATTTTAATTACGCCAGGGATTGCCTTTTCTATAGTAAATTATTCAAAAAATCATTTTATACTGTCTCAAATTTTAATTACGCCAGGGATTGCCTTTTCTATAGTAAATTATTCAAAAAATAATTTTTTACTGTCGCAAATTTTAATTACGCCAGGGATTGCCTTTTCTATAGTAAATTATTCAAAAAATAATTTTTTACTGTCGCAAATTTTAATTACGCCAGGGATTGCCTTTTCTATAGTAAATTATTCAAAAAATAATTTTTTACTGTCTCAAATTTTAATTACGCCAGGGATTGCCTTTTCTATAGTAAATTTTGCAAAAAATAATTGTTTAGTTTCGCAAATTTTAATTACGCCAGGGATTGCCTTTTCTATAGTAAATTATTCAAAAAATAATTTTTTACTGTCTCAAAATTTAATTACGCCAGGGATTGCCTTTTCTATAGTAAATTTTGCAAAAAATAATTGTTTAGTGTCGCAAATTTTAATTACGCCAGGGATTGCCTTTTCTATAGTAAATTATTCAAAAAATAATTTTATACTGTCTCAAATTTTAATTACGCCAGGGATTGCCTTTTCTATAGTAAATTATTCAAAAAATAATTTTTTACTGTCTCAAATTTTAATTACGCCAGGGATTGCCTTTTCTATAGTAAATTATTCAAAAAATAATTTTATACTGTCGCAAATTTTAAATACGCCAGGGATTGCCTTTTCTATGTTAAATTATTCAAAAAATAATTTTTTAATGTCGCAAATTTTAATTACGCCAGGTATTGCCTTTTCTATAGTAAATTATTCAAAAAATAATTTTATACTGTCTCAAATTTTAATTACGCCAGGGATTGCCTTTTCTATAGTAAATTATTCAAAAATAATTTTTTACTGTCGCAAATTTTAATTACGCCAGGGATTGAATTTTCTATAGTAAATTATTCAAAAAATAATTTTTTACTGTCGCAAATTTTAATTACGCCAGGGATTGCCTTTTCTATAGTAAGTTATTCAAAAAATAATTTTTTACTGTCTCAAATTTTAATTACGCCAGGGATTGCCTTTTCTATAGTAAATTTTGCAAAAATAATTGTTTAGTGTCGCTAATTTTAATTACGCCAGGGATTGCCTTTTCTATAGTAAATTACTCAAAAAATAATTTTATACTGTCTCAAATTTTAATTACGCCAGGGATTGCCTTTTCTATAGTAAATTTTACAAAAAATAATTGTTTAGTGTCGCAAATTTTAATTACGCCAGGGATTGCCTTTTCTATAGTAAATTATTCAAAAAATAATTTTTTCTGTCACAAATTTTAATTACGCCAGGGATTGCCTTTTCTATAGTAAATTATTCAAAAAATAATTTTTTACTGTCTCAAATTTTAATTAAGACAGGGATTGCCTTTTCTATAGTAAATTATTCAAAAAATAATTTTTTACTGTCTCAAATTTTAATTACGCCAGGGATTGCCTTTTCTATAGTAAATTTTGCAAAAAAAATAATTGTTTAGTGTCGCAAATTTTAATTACGCCAGGGATTGCCTTTTCTATAGTAAATTATTCAAAAAATAATTTTTTTCTGTCACAAATTTTAATTACGCCAGGGATTGCCTTTTCTATAGTAAATTATTCAAAAAATAATTTTTTACTGTCTCAAATTTTAATTACGCCAGGGATTGCCTTTTCTATAGTAAATTATTCAAAAAATAATTTTTTACTGTCTCAAATTTTAATTACGCCAGGGATTGCCTTTTCTATAGTAAATTTTGCAAAAAATAATTGTTTAGTGTCGGAAATTTTAATTACGCCAGGGATTGCCTTTTCTATAGTAAATTATTCAAAAAATAATTTTATATTGTCGCAAATTTTAATTACGCCAGCGATTGCCTTTTCTATAGTAAATTATTCAAAAAATAATTTTATACTGTCGCAAATTTTAATTACGCCAGGGATTGCCTTTTCTATAGTAAATTATTCAAAAAATAATTTTTTACTGCCTCAAATTTTAATTACGCCAGGGATTGCCTTTTCTATAGTAAGTTATTCAAAAAAATAATTTTTTACTGTCTCAAATTTTAATTACGCCAGGGATTGCCTGTTCTATAGTAAATTATTCAAAAAATAATTTTATACTGTCTCAAATTTTAATTACGCCAGGGATTGCCTTTTCTATAGTAAATTATTCAAAAAATAATTTTATACTGTCGCAAATTTTAAATGCGCCAGGGATTGCCTTTTCTATAGTAAATTATTCAAAAAATAATTTTTTACTGTCTCAAATTTTAATTACGCCAGGGATAGCCTTTTCTATAGTAAATTTTTCAAAAAATAATTTTTTACTGTCTCAAATTTTAATTACGCCAGGGATTGCCTTTTCTATAGTAAATTATTCAAAAAATAATTTTTTACTGTCTCAAATTTTAATTACGCCAGGGATTGCCTTTTCTATAGTAAATTTTGCAAAAAATAATTGTTTAGTGTCGCAAATTTTAATTACGCCAGGGATTGCCTTTTCTATAGTAAATTATTCAAAAAATAATTTTATACTGTCGCAAATTTTAAATACGCTAGGGATTGCCTTTTCTATAGTAAATTATTCAAAAAATAATTTTTTACTGTCTCAAATTTTAATTACGCCAGGGATAGCCTTTTCTATAGTAAATTATTCAAAAATAATTTTTCTTACTGTCTTCAAATTTTAATTACGCCAGGGATTGCCTTTTCTATAGTAAATTTTGCAAAAAATAAATGTTTAGTGTTGCAAATTTTAATTACGCCAGGGATTGCCTTTTCTATAGTAAATTATTCAAAAAATAATTTTATACTGTCTCAAATTTTAATTACGCCAGGGATTGCCTTTTCTATAGTAAATTATTCAAAAAATAATTTTTTACTGTCTCAAATTTTAATTACGCCAGGGATTGCCTTTTCTATAGTAAATTATTCAAAAATAATTTTATACTGTCTCAAATTTTAATTACGCCAGGGATTGCCTTTTCTATAGTAAATTATTCAAAAAATAATTTTATACTGTCGCAAATTTTAAATACGCCAGGGATTGCCTTTTCTATAGTAAATTATTCAAAAAATAATTTTTTTACTGTCTCAAATTTTAATTACGCCAGGGATTGCCTTTTCTATAGTAAATTATTCAAAAAATAATTTTTTACTGTCTCAAATTTTAATTACGCCAGGGATTGCCTTTTCTATAGTAAATTTTGCAAAAAATAATTGTTTAGTGTCGCAAATTTTAATTACGCCAGGGATTGCCTTTTCTATAGTAAATTATTCAAAAAATAATTTTATACTGTCTCAAATTTTAATTACGCCAGGGATTGCCTTTTCTATAGTAAATTTTGCAAAAAATAATTGTTTAGAGTCGCAAATTTTAATTACGCCAGGGATTGCTTTTTCTATAGTAAATTATTCAAAAAAATAATTTTATACTGTCTCAAATTTTAATTACGCCAGGGATTGCCTTTTCTATAGTAAATTATTCAAAAAATAATTTTATACTGTCGCAAATTTTAAATACGCCAGGGATTGCCTTTTCTATAGTAAATTATTCAAAAAATAATTTTTTACTGTCTCAAATTTTAATTGCGCCAGGGATTGCCTTTTCTATAGTAAATTTTGCAAAAAATAATTGTTTAGTGTCGCAAATTTTAATTACGCCAGGGATTGCCTTTTCTATAGTAAATTATTCAAAAAATAATTGTTTAGTGTCGCAAATTCTAATTACGCCAGGGATTGACTTTTCTATAGTAAATTTTGCAAAAAATAATTTTTTCTGTCACAAATTTTAATTACGCCAGGGATTGCCTTTTCTATAGTAAATTATTCAAAAAATAATTTTTTACTGTCTCAAATTTTAATTACGCCAGGGATTGCCATTTCTATAGTAAATTATTCAAAAAATAATTTTATACTGTCTCAAATTTTAATTACGCCAGGGATTGCCTTTTCTATAGTAAATTATTCAAAAAATAATTTTATACTGTCGCAAATTTTAAATACGCCAGGGATTGCCTTTTCTATAGTAAATTATTCAAAAAATAATTTTTTACTGTCTCAAATTTTAATTACGCCAGGGATTGCCTTTTTTATAGTAAGTTTTGCAAAAAATAATTTTTTAGTGTCGCAAATTTTAATTACGCCAGGGATTGCCTTTTCTATAGTAAATTTTGCAAAAAATAATTTTTTACTGTTGCAAATTTTAAATACGCCAGGGATTGCCTTTTCTATAGTAAATTATTCAAAAATTAATTTTTTACTGTCTCAAATTTTAATTACGCCAGGGATTGCCTTTTCTATAGTAAATTTTGCAAAAAATAATTGTTTAGTGTCGCAAATTTTAATTACGCCAGGGATTGCCTTTTCTATAGTAAATTATTCAAAAAATAATTTTATACTGTCTCAAATTTTAATTACGCCAGGGATTGCCTTTTCTATAGTAAATTTTGCAAAAAATAATTGTTTAGAGTCGCAAATTTTAATTACGCCAGGGATTGCTTTTTCTATAGTAAATTATTCAAAAAATAATTTTATACTGTCTCAAATTTTAATTACGCCAGGGATTGCCTTTTCTATAGTAAATTATTCAAAAAATAATTTTATACTGTCGCAAATTTTAAATACGCCAGGGATTGCCTTTTCTATAGTAAATTATTCAAAAAATAATTTTTTACTGTCTCAAATTTTAATTACGCCAGGGATTGCCTTTTCTATAGTAAATTTTGCAAAAAATAATTGTTTAGTGTCGCAAATTTTAATTACGCCAGGGATTGCCTTTTCTATAGTAAATTATTCAAAAAATAATTTTATACTGTCTCAAATTTTAATTACGCCAGGGATTGCCTTTTCTATAGTAAATTTTGCAAAAAATAATTGTTTAGAGTCGCAAATTTTAATTACGCCAGGGATTGCTTTTTCTATAGTAAATTATTCAAAAAATAATTTTATACTGTCTCAAATTTTAATTACGCCAGGGATTGCCTTTTCTATTGTAAATTATTCAAAAAATAATTTTATACTGTCGCAAATTTTAAATACGCCAGGGATTGCCTTTTCTATAGTAAATTATTCAAAAAATAATTTTTTACTGTCTCAAATTTTAATTACGCCAGGGATTGCCTTTTCTATAGTAAATTTTGCAAAAAATAATTGTTTAGTGTCGCAAATTTTAATTACGCCAGGGATTGCCTTTTCTATAGTAAATTATTCAAAAAATAATTGTTTAGTGTCGCAAATTCTAATTACGCCAGGGATTGACTTTTCTATAGTAAATTTTGCAAAAAATATTTTTTTCTGTCACAAATTTTAATTACGCCAGGGATTGCCTTTTCTATAGTAAATTATTCAAAAAAATAATTTTTTACTGTCTCAAATTTTAATTACGCCAGGGATTGCCATTTCTATAGTAAATTATTCAAAAAATAATTTTATACTGTCTCAAATTTTAATTACGCCAGGGGATTGCCTTTTCTATAGTAAATTATTCAAAAAATAATTTTATACTGTCGCAAATTTAAATACGCCAGGGATTGCCTTTTCTATAGTAAATTATTCAAAAAATAATTTTTTACTGTCTCAAATTTTAATTACGCCAGGGATTGCCTTTTTTATAGTAAGTTTTGCAAAAAATAATTTTTTAGTGTCGCAAATTTTAATTACGCCAGGGATTGCCTTTTCTATAGTAAATTTTGCAAAAAAATAATTTTTTACTGTTGCAAATTTTAAATACGCCAGGGATTGCCTTTTCTATAGTAAATTATTCAAAAATTAATTTTTTACTGTCTCAAATTTTAATTACGCCAGGGATTGCCTTTTCTATAGTAAATTTTGCAAAAAATAATTGTTTAGTGTCGCAAATTTTAATTACGCCGGGATTGCCTTTTCTATAGTAAATTATTCAAAAAAAAATTTTATACTGTCTCAAATTTTAATTACGCCAGGGATTGCCTTTTCTATAGTAAATTATTCAAAAAATAATTTTTTACTGTCTCAAATTTTAATTACGCCAGGGATTGCCTTTTCTATAGTAAATTATTCAAAAAAATTATTTTTCACTGTCTCAAATTTCAATTACGCCAGGGATTGCCTTTTCTATAGTAAATTTTGCAAAAAATAATTGTTTAGTGTCGCAAATTTTAATTACGCCAGTGATTGCCTTTTCTATAGTAAATTATTCAAAAATTCATTTTTTACTGTCTCAAATTTTAATTACTCCAGGGATTGCCTTTTCTATAGTAAATTTGCAAAAAATAATTTTTTACTGTCTCAAATTTTAATTACGCCAGGGATTGCCTTTTCTATAGTAAATTTGCAAAAAATAATTTTATATTGTCGCAAATTTTAAATACGCCAGGGATTGCCTTTTCTATAGTAAATTATTCAAAAAATAATTTTTTACTGTCTCAAATTTTAATTACGCCAGGGATTGCCTTTTATATAGTAAATTTTTCAAAAAATAATTTTTTCTGTCACAAATTTTAATTACGCCAGGGATTGCCTTTTATATAGTAAATTATTCAAAAATTCATTTTTTACTGTCTCAAATTTTAATTACGCCAGGGATTGCCTTTTCTATAGTAAATTTTGCAAAAAATAATTGTTTAGTGTCGCAAATTTTAATTACGCCAGGGATTGCCTTTTCTATAGTAAATTATTCAAAAAATAATTTTTTCTGTCACAAATTTTAATTACGCCAGGGATTGCCTTTTCTATAGTAAATTATTCAAAAAAATAATGTTTTACTGTCTCAAATTTTAATTACGCCAGGGATTGCCTTTTCTATAGTAAATTTTGCAAAAAATAATTGTTTAGAGTCGCAAATTTTAATTACGCCAGGGATTGCCTTTTCTATAGTAAATTATTCAAAAAATAATTTTATACTATCTCAAATTTTAATTACGCCAGGGATTGCCTTTTCTATAGTAAATTATTCAAAAAATAATTTTATACTGTCGCAAATGTTAAATACGCCAGGGATTGCCTTTTCTATAGTAAGTTATTCAAAAAATAATTTTATACTGTCTCAAATTTTAATTACGCCAGGGATTGCCTATTCTTTAGTAAATTATTCAAAAAATAATTTTATACTGTCTCAAATTTTAATTACGCCAGGGATTGCCTTTTCTATAGTAAATTTTGCAAAAAATAATTGTTTAGTGTCGCAAATTTTTATTTACGCCAGGGATTGCCTTTTCTATAGTAAATTTTGCAAAAAATAATTGTTTAGTGTCGCAAATTTTAATTATGCCAGGGATTGCCTTTTCTATAGTAAATTATTCAAAAAATAATTGTTTAGTCTCGCAAATTTTAATTACGCCAGGGATTGCCTTTTCTATAGTAAATTTTGCAAAAAATAATTTTTTCTGTCACAAATTTTAATTACGCCAGGGATTGCCTTTTCTATAGTAAATTATTCAAAAAATAATTTTTTACTGTCTCAAATTTTAATTACGCCAGGGATTGCCTTTTCTATAGTAAATTATTCAAAAAACAATTTTGTACTGTCTCAAATTTTAATTACGCCAGGGATTGCGTTTTCTATAGTAAATAATTCAAAAAATAATTTTATACTGTCGCAAATTTTAAATACGCCAGGGATTGCCTTTTCTATATTAAATTATTCAAAAAATAATTTTTTACTGTCTCAAATTTGAATTACGCCAGGGATTGCCTTTTCTATAGTAAATTATTCAAAAAATAATTTTTTGCTGTCTCAAATTTTAATTACGCCAGGGATTGCCTTTTCTATAGTAAGTTTTGCAAAAAATAATTGTTTAGTGTCGCAAATTTTAATTACGCCAGGGATTGCCTTTTCTATAGTAAATTATTCAAAAAATAATTTTATACTGTCGCAAATTTTAAATACGCCAGGGATTGCGTTTTCTATAGTAAATAATTCAAAAAATAATTTTATACTGTCGCAAATTTTAAATACGCTAGGGATTGCCTTTTCTATAGTAAATTATTCAAAAAATAATTTTTTACTGTCTCAAATTTTAATTACGCCAGGGATAGCCTTTTCTATAGTAAATTATTCAAAAAATAATTTTTTACTGTCTCAAATTTTAATTACGCCAGGGATTGCCTTTTCTATAGTAAATTTTGCAAAAAATAATTGTTTAGTGTTGCAAATTTTAATTACGCCAGGGATTGCCTTTTCTATAGTAAATTATTCAAAAAATAATTTTATACTGTCTCAAATTTTAATTACGCCAGGGATTGCCTTTTCTATAGTAAATTATTCAAAAAATAATTTTATACTGTCTCAAATTTTAATTACGCCAGGGATTGCCTTTTCTATAGTAAATTATTCAAAAAATAATTTTATACTGTCGCAAATTTTAAATACGCCAGGGATTGCCTTTTCTATAGTAAATTATTCAAAAAATAATTTTTTACTGTCTCAAATTTTAATTACGCCAGGGATTGCCTTTTCTATAGTAAATTATTCAAAAAATAATTTTTTACTGTCTCAAATTTTAATTACGCCAGGGATTGCCTTTTCTATAGTAAATTTTGCAAAAAATAATTGTTTAGTGTCGCAAATTTTAAATACGCCAGGGATTGCCTTTTCTATAGTAAATTATTCAAAAAATAATTTTTTACTGTCTCAAATTTTAATTACGCCAGGGATTGCCTTTTTTATAGTAAGTTTTGCAAAAAATAATTTTTTAGTGTCGCAAATTTTAATTACGCCAGGGATTGCCTTTTCTATAGTAAATTTTGCAAAAAATAATTTTTTACTGTTGCAAATTTTAAATACGCCAGGGATTGCCTTTTCTATAGTAAATTATTCAAAAATTAATTTTTTACTGTCTCAAATTTTAATTACGCCAGGGATTGCCTTTTCTATAGTAAATTTTGCAAAAAATAATTGTTTAGTGTCGCAAATTTTAATTACGCCAGGGATTGCCTTTTCTATAGTAAATTATTCAAAAAATAATTTTATACTGTCTCAAATTTTAATTACGCCAGGGATTGCCTTTTCTATAGTAAATTATTCAAAAAATAATTTTTTACTGTCTCAAATTTTAATTACGCCAGGGATTGCCTTTTCTATAGTAAATTATTCAAAAAAATTATTTTTCACTGTCTCAAATTTCAACTACGCCAGGGATTGCCTTTTCTATAGTAAATTTTGCAAAAAATAATTGTTTAGTGTCGCAAATTTTAATTACGCCAGTGATTGCCTTTTCTATAGTAAATTATTCAAAAATTCATTTTTTACTGTCTCAAATTTTAATTACTCCAGGGATTGCCTTTTCTATAGTAAATTTTGCAAAAAATAATTTTTTACTGTCTCAAATTTAAATTACGCCAGGGATTGCCTTTTCTATAGTAAATTTTGCAAAAAATAATTTTATACTGTCGCAAATTTTAAATACGCCAGGGATTGCCTTTTCTGTAGTAAATTATTCAAAAAATAATTTTTTACTGTCTCAAATTTTAATTACGCCAGGGATTGCCTTTTATATAGTAAATTTTTCAAAAAATAATTTTTTCTGTCACAAATTTTAATTACGCCAGGGATTGCCTTTTATATAGTAAATTATTCAAAAATTCATTTTTTACTGTCTCAAATTTTAATTACGCCAGGGATTGCCTTTTCTATAGTAAATTTTGCAAAAAATAATTGTTTAGTGTCGCAAATTTTAATTACGCCAGGGATTGCCTTTTCTATAGTAAATTATTCAAAAAATAATTTTTTCTGTCACAAATTTTAATTACGCCAGGGATTGCCTTTTCTATAGTAAATTATTCAAAAAATAATGTTTTACTGTCTCAAATTTTAATTACGCCAGGGATTGCCTGTTCTATAGTAAATTTTGCAAAAAATAATTGTTTAGAGTCGCAAATTTTAATTACGCCAGGGATTGCCTTTTCTATAGTAAATTATTCAAAAAATAATTTTATACTGTCTCAAATTTTAATTACGCCAGGGATTGCCTTTTCTATAGTAAATTATTCAAAAAATAATTTTATACTGTCGCAAATGTTAAATACGCCAGGGATTGCCTTTTCTATAGTAAGTTATTCAAAAAATAATTTTATACTGTCTCAAATTTTAATTACGCCAGGGATTGCCTATTCTTTAGTAAATTATTCAAAAAATAATTTTATACTGTCTCAAATTTTAATTACGCCAGGGATTGCCTTTTCTATAGTAAATTTTGCAAAAAATAATTGTTTAGTGTCGCAAATTTTATTTACGCCAGGGATTGCCTTTTCTATAGTAAATTTTGCAAAAAATAATTGTTTAGTGTCGCAAATTTTAATTATTCCAGGGATTGCCTTTTCTATAGTAAATTATTCAAAAAATAATTGTTTAGTCTCGCAAATTTTAATTACGCCAGGGATTGCCTTTTCTATAGTAAATTTTGCAAAAAATAATTTTTTCTGTCACAAATTTTAATTACGCCAGGGATTGCCTTTTCTATAGTAAATTATTCAAAAAATAATTTTATACTGTCGCAAATTTTAAATACGCCAGGGATTGCCTTTTCTATAGTAAATTATTCAAAAAATAATTTTTTACTGTCTCAAATTTTAATTACGCCAGGGATTGCCTTTTCTATAGTAAATTATTCAAAAAATAATTTTTTACTGTCTCAAATTTTAATTACGCCAGGGATTGCCTTTTCTATAGTAAATTTTGCAAAAAATAATTTTATACTGTCGCAAATTTTAATTACGCCAGGGATTGCCTTTTCTATAGTAAATTATTCAAAAAATAATTTTTTACTGTCTCAAATTTTAATTACGCCAGGGATTGCCTTTTCTATAGTAAATTTTGCAAAAAAAAATTGCTTAGTGTCGCAAATTTTAATTACGCCAGGGATTGCCTTTTCTATAGTAAATTTTGCAAAAAATAATTGTTTAGTGTCGCAAATTTTAATTACGCCAGGGATTGCTTTTCTATAGTAAATTATTCAAAAAATAATTTTATACTGTCGCAAATTTTAAATACGCCAGGGATTGCCTTTTCTATAGTAAATTATTCAAAAAATAGTTTTTTACTGTCTCAAATTTTAATTACGCCAGGGATTGCCTTTTCTATAGTAAATTATTCAAAAAATAATTTTTTACTGTCGCAAATTTTAATTACGCCAGGGATTGCCTTTTCTATAGTAAATTTTGCAAAAAATAATTTTATACTGTCGCAAATTTTAGTTACGCCAGGGATTGCCTTTTCTATAGTAAATTATTCAAAAAATAATTTTTTACTGTCTCAAATTTTAATTACGCCAGGGATTGCCTTTTCTATAGTAAATTTTGCAAAAAAAAATTGCTTAGTGTCGCAAATTTTAATTACGCCAGGGATTGCCTTTTCTATAGTAAATTATTCAAAAATTCATTTTTTACTGTCTCAAATTTTAATTACGCCAGGGATTGCCTTTTCTATAGTAAATTTTGCAAAAAATAATTTTTTACTGTCTCAAATTTTAATTACGCCAGGGATTGCCTTTTCTATAGTAAATTTTGCAAAAAATAATTTTATACTGTCGCAAATTTTAAATACGCCAGGGATTGCCTTTTCTATAGTAAATTATTCAAAAAATAATTTTTTTCTGTCCCAAATTTTAATTACGCCAGGGATTGCCTTTTCTATAGTAAATTATTCAAAAAATAATTTTTTCTGTCACAAATTTTAATTACGCCAGGGATTGCCTTTTCTATAGTAAATTATTCAAAAATTCATTTTTTACTGTCTCAAATTTTAATTACGCCAGGGATTGCCTTTTCTATAGTAAATTTTGCAAAAAATAATTGTTTAGTGTCGCAAATTTTAATTACCCCAGGGATTGCCTTTTCTATAGTAAATTATTCAAAAAATATTTTTTTCTGTCACAAATTTTAATTACGCCAGGGATTGCCTTTTCTATAGTAAATTATTCAAAACATAATTTTTTACTGTCTCAAATTTTAATTACGCCAGGGATTGCCTTTTCTATAGTAAATTTTGCAAAAAATAATTGTTTAGTGTCGCAAATTTTAATTACGCCAGGGATTGCCTTTTCTATAGTAAATTATTCAAAAAATAATTTTATACTGTCTCAAATTTTAATTAAGCCAGGGATTGCCTTTTCTATAGTAAATTATTCAAAAAATAATTTTATACTGTCGCAAATTTTAAATACGCCAGGGATAGCCTTTTCTATAGTAAATTATTCAAAAAATAATTTTTTACTGTCTCAAATTTTAATTACGCCAGGGATTGCCTTTTCTATAGTAAATTATTCAAAAAATAATTTTTTAGTGTCTCAAATTTTAATTACGCCAGGGATTGCCTTTTCTATAGTAAATTTTGCACAAAATAATTGTTTAGTGTCGCAAATTTTAATTACGCCAGGGATTGCCTTTTCTATAGTAAATTATTCAAAAAATAATTTTATACTGTCGCAAATTTTAATTACGCCAGGGATTGCCTTTTCTATAGTAAATTATTCAAAAAATAATTTTATACTGTCGCAAATTTTAAATACGCCAGGGATTGCCTTTTCTATAGTAAATTTTGCAAAAAATAATTTTATACTGTCGCAAATTTTAATTACGCCAGGGATTGCCTTTTCTATAGTAAATTATTCAAAAAATAATTTTATACTGTCGCAAATTTTAATTACGCCAGGGATTGCCTTTTCTTTAGTAAATTATTCAAAAAATAATTTTTTACTGTCTCAAATTTTAATTACGCCAGGGATTGCCTTTTCTATAGTAAATTTTGCAAAAAATAATTGTTTAGTGTCGCAAAGTTTAATTACGCCAGGGATTGCTTTTCTATAGTAAATTATTCAAAAAATAATTTTTTCTGTCACAAATTTTAATTACGCCAGGGATTGCCTTTTCTATAGTAAATTATTCAAAAAATAATTTTTTACTGTCTCAAATTTTAATTACGCCAGGGATTGCCTTTTCTATAGTAAATTATTCAAAAAATAATTTTTTTCTGTCTCAAATTTTAATTACGCCAGGGAATGCCTTTTCTATAGTAAATTATTCAAAAAATAATTTTTTCTGTCACAAATTTTAATTACGCCAGGGATTGCCTTTTCTATAGTAAATTATTCAAAAATTCATTTTTTACTGTCTCAAATTTTAATTACGCCAGGGATTGCGTTTCTATAGTAAATTTTGCAAAAAATAATTGTTTAGTGTCGCAAATTTTAATTACGCCAGGGATTGCCTTTTCTATAGTAAATTATTCAAAAAATATTTTTTTCTGTCACAAATTTTAATTACGCCAGGGATTGCCTTTTCTATAGTAAATTATTCAAAACATAATTTTTACTGTCTCAAATTTTAATTACGCCAGGGATTGCCTTTTCTATAGTAAATTTTGCAAAAAATAATTGTTTAGTGTCGCAAATTTTAATTACGCCAGGGATTGCCTTTTCTATAGTAAATTATTCAAAAAATAATTTTATACTGTCTCAAATTTTAATTAAGCCAGGGATTGCCTTTTCTATAGTAAATTATTCAAAAAATAATTTTATACTGTCGCAAATTTTAAATACGCCAGGGATTGCCTTTTCTATAGTAAATTATTCAAAAAATAATTTTTTTACTGTCTCAAATTTTAATTACGCAGGGATTGCCTTTTCTATAGTAAATTATTCAAAAAATAATTTTTTAGTGTCTCAAATTTTAATTACGCCAGGGATTGCCTTTTCTATAGTAAATTTTGCAAAAAATAATTGTTTAGTGTCGCAAATTTTAATTACGCCAGGGATTGACTTTTCTATAGTAAATTATTCAAAAAATAATTTTATACTGTCGCAAATTTTAATTACGCCAGGGATTGCCTTTTCTATAGTAAATTATTCAAAAAATAATTTTATACTGTCGCAAATTTTAAATACGACAGGGATTGCCTTTTCTATAGTAAATTTTGCAAAAAATAATTTCATACTGTCGCAAATTTTAATTACGCCAGGGATTGCCTTTTCTATAGTAAATTATTAAAAAATTATTTTATACTGTCGCAAATTTTAATTACGCCAGGGATTGCCTTTTCTATAGTAAATTATTCAAAAAATAATTTTTTACTGTCTCAAATTTTAATTACGCCAGGGATTGCCTTTTCTATAGTAAATTTTGCAAGAAATAATTGTTTAGTGTCGCAAAGTTTAATTACGCCAGGGATTGCTTTTCTATAGTAAATTATTCAAAAAATAATTTTTTCTGTTACAAATTTTAATTACGCCAGGGATTGCCTTTTCTATAGTAAATTATTCAAAACATAATTTTTTACTGTCTCAAATTTTAATTACGCCAGGGATTGCCTTTTCTATAGTAAATTTTGCAAAAAATAATTGTTTAGTGTCGCAAATTTTAATTACGCCAGGGATTGCCTTTTCTATAGTAAATTATTCAAAAAATAATTTTTTCTGACACAAATTTTAATTACGCCAGGGATTGCCTTTTCTATAGTAAATTATTCAAAAATTCATTTTTTACTGTCTCAAATTTTAATTACGCCAGGGATTGCGTTTTCTATAGTAAATTTTGCAAAAAATAATTGTTTAGTGTCGCAAATTTTAATTACGCCAGGGATTGCCTTTTCTATAGTAAATTATTCAAAAAATATTTTTTTCTGTCACAAATTTTAATTACGCCAGGGATTGCCTTTTCTATAGTAAATTATTCAAAACATAATTTTTTACTGTCTCAAATTTTAATTACGCCAGGGATTGCCTTTTCTATAGTAAATTTTGCAAAAAATAATTGTTTAGTGTCGCAAATTTTAATACGCCAGGGATTGCCTTTTCTATAGTAAATTATTCAAAAAATAATTTTATACTGTCTCAAATTTTAATTAAGCCAGGGATTGCCTTTTCTATAGTAAATTATTCAAAAAATAATTTTATACTGTCGCAAATTTTAAATACGCCAGGGATTGCCTTTTCTATAGTAAATTATTCAAAAAATAATTTTTTACTGTCTCAAATTTTAATTACGCCAGGGATTGCCTTTTCTATAGTAAATTATTCAAAAAATAATTTTTTAGTGTCTCAAATTTTAATTACGCCAGGGATTGCCTTTTCTATAGTAAATTTTGCAAAAAATAATTGTTTAGTGTCGCAAATTTTAATTACGCCAGGGATTGACTTTTCTATAGTAAATTATTCAAAAAATTATTTTATACTGTCGCAAATTTTAATTACGCCAGGGATTGCCTTTTCTATAGTAAATTATTCAAAAAATAATTTTATACTGTCGCAAATTTTAAATACGACAGGGATTGCCTTTTCTATAGTAAATTTTGCAAAAAATAATTTTATACTGTCGCAAATTTTAATTACGCCAGGGATTGCCTTTTCTATAGTAAATTATTCAAAAAATAATCTTATACTGTCGCAAATTTTAATTACGCCAGGGATTGCCTTTTCTATAGTAAATTATTCAAAAAATAATTTTTTACTGTCTCAAATTTTAATTACGCCAGGGATTGCCTTTTCTATAGTAAATTTTGCAAGAAATAATTGTTTAGTGTCGCAAAGTTTAATTACGCCAGGGATTGCTTTTCTATAGTAAATTATTCAAAAAATAATTTTTTCTGTCACAAATTTTAATTACGCCAGGGATTGCCTTTTCTATAGTAAATTATTCAAAAAATAATTTTTTACTGTCTCAAAGTTTAATTACGCCAGGGATTGCCTTTTCTATAGTAAATTTTGCAAAAAATAATTGTTTAGTGTCGCAAATTTTAATTACGCCAGGGATTGCCTTTTCTATAGTAAATTATTCAAAAAATAATTTTTTCTGACACAAATTTTAATTACGCCAGGGATTGCCTTTTCTATAGTAAATTATTCAAAAATTCATTTTTTCCTCTCTCAAATTTTAATTACGCCAGGGATTGCCTTTTCTATAGTAAATTTTGCAAAAAATAATTGTTTAGTGTCGCAAATTTTAATTACGCCAGGGATTGCCTTTTCTATAGTAAATTTTGCAAAAAATAATTGTTTAGTGTCGCAAATTTTAATTACGCCAGGGATTGCCTTTTCTATAGTAAATTATTCAAAAAATAATTTTTTCTGTCACAAATTTTAATTACGCCAGGGATTGCCTTTTCTATAGTAAATTATTCAAAAAATAATTTTTTACTCTCTCAAATTTTAATTACGCCAGGGATTGCCTTTTCTATAGTAAATTTTGCAAAAATTAATTTTTTACTGTCGCAAATTTTAATTACGCCAGGGATTGCCTTTTCTATAGTAAATTATTCAAAAAATAATTTTTTACTGTCTCAAATTTTAATTACGCCAGGGATTGCCTTTTCTATAGTAAATTTTGCAAAAAATAATTGTTTAGTGTCGCAAATTTTAATTACGCCAGGGATTGCCTTTTCTATAGTAAATTATACAAAAAATAATTTTTTCTGTCACAAATTTTAATTACGCCAGGGATTGCCTTTTCTATAGTAAATTTTGCAAAAAATAATTTTTTACTGTCGCAAATTTTAATTACGCCAGGGATTGCCTTTTCTATAGTAAATTATTCAAAAATTCATTTTTTACTGTCTCAAATTTTAATTACGCCAGGGATTGCCTTTTCTATAGTAAATTATTCAAAAAATAATTTTTTCTGTCGCAAATTTTAATTACGCCAGGGATTGCCTTTTCTATAGTAAATTTTGCAAAAAATAATTGTTTAGTGTCTCAAATTTTAATTACGCCAGGGATTGCCTTTTCTATAGTAAATTATTCAAAAAATAATTTTATACTGTCGCAAATTTTAATTACGCCAGGGATTGCCTTTTCTATAGTAAATTTTGCAAAAAATAATTTTTTACTGTCGCAAATTTTAATTACGCCAGGGATTGCCTTTTCTATAGTAAATTATTCAAAAATTCATTTTTTACTGTCTCAAATTTTAATTACGCCAGGGATTGCCTTTTCTATAGTAAATTATTCAAAAAATAATTTTATACTGTCGCAAATTTTAATTACGCCAGGGATTGCCTTTTCTATAGTAAATTATTCAAAAATTCATTTTTTACTGTCTCAAATTTTAATTACGCCAGGGATTGCCTTTTCTATAGTAAATTTTGCAAAAAATAATTGTTTAGTTTCGCAAATTTTAATTACGCCAGGGATTGCCTTTTCTATAGTAAATTTTGCAAAAAATAATTGTTTAGTGTCGCAAATTTTAATTACGCCAGGGATTGCCTTTTCTATAGTAAATTATTCAAAAAATAATTTTTTCTGTCACAAATTTTAATTACGCCAGGGATTGCCTTTTCTATAGTAAATTATTCAAAAAATAATTTTTTACTGTCGCAAATTTTAATTACGCCAGGGATTGCCTTTTCTATAGTAAATTTTGCAAAAAATAATTGTTTAGTGTCTCAAATTTTAATTACGCCAGGGATTGCCTTTTCTATAGTAAATTATTCAAAAAATAATTTTTTACTGTCGCAAATTTTAATTACGCCAAGGATTGCCTTTTCTATAGTAAATTTTGCAAAAAATAATTTTTTACTGTCGCAAATTTTAATTACGCCAGGGATTGCCTTTTCTATAGTAAATTATTCAAAAATTCATTTTTTACTGTCTCAAATATTAATTACGCCAGGGATTGCCTTTTCTATAGCAAATTATTCAAAAAATAATGTTATACTGTCGCAAATTTTTATTACGCCAGGGATTGCCTTTTCTATAGTAAATTATTCAAAAATTCATTTTTTCCTGTCTCAAATTTTAATTACGCCAGGGATTGCCTTTTATGTAGTAAATTTTGCAAAAAATAATTGTTTAGTGTCGCAAATTTTAATTACGCCAGGGATTGCCTTTTCTATAGTAAATTATTCAAAAATTCATTTTTTACTGTCTCAAATTTTAATTACGCCAGGGATTGCCTTTTCTATAGTAAATTTTGCAAAAAATAATTGTTTAGTGTCGCAAATTTTAATTACGCCAGGGATTGCCTTTTCTATAGTAAATTATTCAAAAAATAATTTTTTCTGTCACAAATTTTAATTACGCCAGGGATTGCCTTTTCTATAGTAAATTATTCAAAAAATAATTTTTTACTGTCGCAAATTTTAATTACGCCAGGGATTGCCTTTTCTATAGTAAATTTTGCAAAAAATAATTGTTTAGTGTCGCAAATTTTAATTACGCCAGGGATTGCCTTTTCTATAGTAAATTATTCAAAAAATAATTTTATACTGTCGCAAATTTTAATTACGCCAGGGATTGCCTTTTCTATAGTAAATTTGCAAAAAATAATTTTTTACTGTCGCAAATTTTAATTACGCCAGGGATTGCCTTTTCTATAGTAAATTATTCAAAAATTCATTTTTTACTGTCTCAAATTTTAATTACGCCAGGAATTGCCTTTTCTATAGTAAATTATTCAAAAAATAATTTTATACTGTCGCAAATTTTAATTACGCCAGGGATTGCCTTTTCTATAGTAAATTATTCAAAAATTCATTTTTTACTGTCTCAAATTTTAATTACGCCAGGGATTGCCTTTTCTATAGTAAATTTTGCAAAAAATAATTGTTTAGTGTCGCAAATTTTAATTACGCCAGGGATTGCCTTTTCTATAGTAAATTATTCAAAAATTCATTTTTTACTGTCTCAAATTTTAATAGCGCCAGGGATTGCCTTTTCTATAGTAAATTTTGCAAAAAATAATTGTTTAGTGTGCAAATTTTAATTACGCCAGGGATTGCCTTTTCTATAGTAAATTATTCAAAAAATAATTTTTTCTGTCACAAATTCTAATTACGCCAGGGATTGCCTTTTCTATAGTAAATTATTCAAAAAATAATTTTTTACTGTCGCAAATTTTAATTACGCCAGGGATTGCCTTTTCTAAAGTAAATTATTCAAAAATTAATTTTTTTCTGTCGCAAATTTTAATTACGCCAGGGATTGCCTTTTCTATAGTAAATTATTCAAAAATTCATTTTTTACTGTCTCAAATTTTAATTACGCCAGGGATTGCCTTTTCTATAGTAAATTATTCAAAAATTCATTTTTTACTGTCTCACATTTTAAATACGCCAGGGATTGCCTTTTCTATAGTAAATTATTCAAAAAATAATTTTTTCTGTCACAAATTTTAATTACGCCAGGGATTGCCTTTTCTATAGTAAATTATTCAAAAAATAATTTTTTACTGTCGCAAATTTTAATTACGCCAGCGATTGCCTTTTCTATAGTAAATTTTGCAAAAAATAATTGTTTAGTGTCGCAAATTTTAATTACGCCAGGGATTGCCTTTTCTATAGTAAATTATTCAAAAACTAATTTTTTCTGTCACAAATTTTAATTACGCCAGGGATTGCCTTTTCTATAGTAAATTATTCAAAAAATAATTTTTTACTGTCTCAAATTTTAATTACGCCAGGGATTGCCTTTCCTATAGTAAATTTTGCAAAAAATAATTGTTTAGTGTCTCAAATTTTAATTAGGCCAGGGATTGCCTTTTCTATAGTAAATTATTCAAAAAATAATTTTATACTGTCGCAAATTTTAATTACGCCAGGGATTGCCTTCTCTATAGTAAATTTTGCAAAAAATAATTTTTTACTGTCGCAAATTTTAATTACGCCAGGGATTGCCTTTTCTATAGTAAATTATTCAAAAATTCATTTTTTACTGTCTCAAATTTTAATTACGCCAGGGATTGCCTTTTCTATAGTAAATTATTCAAAAAATAATGTTATACTGTCGTAAATTTTAATTACGCCAGGGATTGCCTTTTCTATAGTAAATTATTCAAAAATTCATTTTTTCCTGTCTCAAATTTTAATTACGCCAGGGATTGCCTTTTCTATAGTAAATTTTGCAAAAAATAATTGTTTAGTGTCGCAAATTTTAATTACGCCAGGGATTGCCTTTTCTATAGTAAATTATTCAAAAATTCATTTTTTACTGTCGCAAATTATAATTACGCCAGGGATTGCCTTTTCTATAGTAAATTATTCAAAAAATAATTTTTTCTGTCGCAAATTTTAATTGCGCCAGGGCTTGCCTTTTCTATAGTAAATTTTGCAAAAAATAATTGTTTAGTGTCTCAAATTTTAATTACGCCAGGGATTGCCTTTTCTATAGTAAATTATTCAAAAATTAATTTTTTTTTGTGGCAAATTTTAATTACGCCAGGGATTGCCTTTTCTATATAAAATTTTGCAAAAAATAATTGTTTAGTGTCTCAAATTTTAATTACGCCAGGGATAGCCTTTTCTATAGTAAATTATTCAAAAATTAATTTTTTTCTGTCGCAAATTTTAATTACGCCAGGGATTGCCTTTTCTATAGTAAATTATTCAAAAATTCATTTTTTACTGTCTCAAATTTTAATTACGCCAGGGATTGCCTTTTCTATAGTAAATTATTCAAAAATTCATTTTTTACTGTCTCAAATTTTAACTACGCCAGGGATTGCCTTTTCTATAGTAAATTTTGCAAAAAATAATTGTTTAGTGTCGCAAATTTTAATTACGCCAGGGATTGCCTTTTCTATAGTAAATTATTCAAAAATTAATTTTTTTCTGTCGCAAATTTTAATTACGCCGGGGATTGCCTTTTCTATAGTAAATTATTCAAAAAATAATTTTTTACTGTCGCAAATTATAATTACGCCAGGGATTGCCTTTTCTATAGTAAATTATTCAAAAATTCATTTTTTACTGTCTCAAATTTTAATTACGCCAGGGATTGCCTTTTCTATAGTAAATTATTCAAAAAATCATTTTTTACTGTCTCAAATTTTAATTACGCCAGGGATTGCCTTTTCTATAGTAAATTTTGCAAAAAATAATTTTTTACTGTTGCAAATTTTAATTACGCCAGGGATTGCCTTTTCTATAGTAAATTATTCAAAAATTCATTTTTTACTGTCTCAAATTTTAATTACGCCAGGGATTGCCTTTTCTATAGTAAATTTTGCAAAAAATAATTTTTTACTGTCTCAAATTTTAATTACGCCAGGGATTGCCTTTTCTATAGTAAATTATTCAAAAAATAATTTTTTACTGTCGCAAATTATAATAACGCCAGGGATTGCCTTTTCTATAGTAAATTATTCAAAAAATATTTTTTTCTGTGGCAAATTTTAATTGCGCCAGGGCTTGCCTTTTCTATAGTAAATTTTGCAAAAAATAATTGTTTAGTGTCTCAAATTTTAATTACGCCAGGGATTGCCTTTTCTATAGTAAATTATTCAAAAATTAATTTTTTTCTGTCGCAAATTTTAATTACCCCAGGGATTGCCTTTTCTATAGTAAATTTTGCAAAAAATAATTGTTTAGTGTCTCAAATTTTAATTACGGCAGGGATTGCCTTTTCTATAGTAAATTATTCAAAAATTAATTTTTTTCTGTCGCAAATTTTAATTACGCCAGGGATTGCCTTTTCTATAGTAAATTATTCAAAAATTCATTTTTTACTGTCTCAAATTTTAATTACGCCAGGGATTGCCTTTTCTATAGTAGATTATTCAAAAATTCATTTTTTACTGTCTCAAATTTTAACTACGCCAGGGATTGCCTTTTCTATAGTAAATTTTGCAAAAAATAATTGTTTAGTGTCGCAAATTTTAATTACGCCAGGGATTGCCTTTTCTATAGTAAATTATTCAAAAATTAATTTTTTTCTGTCGCAAATTTTAATTACGCCGGGGATTGCCTTTTCTATAGTAAAATATTCAAAAAATAATTTTTTACTCTCGAAAATTTTAATTACGCCAGGGATTGCCTTTTCTATAGTAAATTATTCAAAAATTCATTTTTTACTGTCGCAAATTATAATTACGCCAGGGATTGCCTTTTCTATAGTAAATTATTCAAAAATTCATTTTTTACTGTCTCAAATTTTAATTACGCCAGGGATTGCCTTTTCTATAGTAAATTTTACAAAAAATAATTTTTTACTGTCTGAAATTTTAATTACGCCAGGGATTGCCTTTTCTATAGTAAATTTTGCAAAAAATAATTTTTTACTGTCGCAAATTTTAATTACGCCAGGGATTGCCTTTTCTATAGTAAATTATTCAAAAAATAATTTTTTACTGTCGCAAATTATAATTACGCCAGGGATTGCCTTTTCTATAGTAAATTTTGCAAAAATTCATTTTTTACTGTCTCAAATTTTAATTACGCCAGGGATTGCCTTTTCTATAGTAAATTATTCAAAAAATAATTTTTTACTGTCGCAAATTTTAATTACGCCAGGGATTGCCTTTTCTATAGTAAATTATTCAAAAATACATTTTTTACTGTCGCAAATTTTAATTACGCCAGGGATTGCCTTTTCTATAGTAAATTATTCAAAAATTCATTTTTTACTGTCTCAAATTTTAATTACGCCAGGGATTGCCTTTTCTATAGTAAATTATTCAAAAATTCATTTTTTACTGTCTCAAATTTTAATTACGCCAGGGATTGCCTTTTCTATAGTAAATTTTGCAAAAAATAATTATTTAGTGTCGCAAATTTTAATTACGCCAGGGATTGCCTTTTCTATAGTAAATTATTCAAAAAATAATTTTTTACTGGCGCAAATTATAATTACGCCAGGGATTGCCTTTTTATAGTAAATTATTCAAAAATTCATTTTTTTCTGTCTCAAATTTTAATTACGCCAGGGATTGCCTTTTCTATAGTAAATTATTCAAAAATTCATTTTTTACTGTCTCAAATTTTAATTACGCCAGGGATTGCCTTTTCTATAGTAAATTTTGCAAAAAATAATTGTTTAGTGTCGCAAATTTTAATTACGCCAGGGATTGCCTTTTCTATAGTAAATTATTCAAAAACTAATTTTTTTCTGTCGCAAATTTTAATTACGCCAGGGATTGCCTTTCTATAGTAAATTATTCAAAAATTCATTTTTTACTGTCGCAAATTATAATTACGCCAGGGATTGCCTTTTCTATAGTAAATTATTCAAAAAATAATTTTTTCTGTCACAAATTTTAATTACTCCAGGGATTGCCTTTTCTATAGTAAATTTTGCAAAAATTCATTTTTTACTGTCTCAAATTTTAATTACGCCAGGGATTGCCTTTTCTATAGTACATTTTGCAAGAAATAATTTTTTACTCTCTCAAATTTTAATTACGCCAGGGATTGCCTTTTCTATAGTAAATTATTCAAAAATTAATTTTTTTCTGTCGCAAATTTTAATTACGCCAGGGATTGCCTTTTCTATAGTAAATTTTGCAAAAAATAATTGTTTAGTGTCGCAAATTTTAATTACGCCAGGGATTGCCTTTTCTATAGTAAATTATTCAAAAATTAATTTTTTTCTGTCGCAAATTTTAATTACGCCAGGGATTGCCTTTTCTATAGTAAATTATTCAAAAATTCATTTTTTACTGTCGCAAATTATAATTACGCCAGGGATTGCCTTTTCTATAGTAAATTATTCAAAAAATAATTTTTTCTGTCACAAATTTTAATTACGCCAGGGATTGCCTTTTCTATAGTAAATTTTGCAAAAATTCATTTTTTACTGTCTCAAATTATAATTACGCCGGGGATTGCCTTTTCTATAGTAAATTTTCCAAAAAATAATCTTTTACTGTCGCAAATTTTAATTACGCCAGGGATTGCCTTTTCTATAGTAAATTATTCAAAAATTAATTTTTTTTCTGTCGCAAATTTTAATTACGCCAGGGATTGCCTTTTCTATAGTAAATTATTCAAAAATTCATTTTTTACTGTCGCAAATTTTAATTACGCCAGGGATTGCCTTTTCTATAGTAAATTTTGCGAAAAATAATTGTTTAGTGTCGCAAATTTTAATTACGCCAGGGATTGCCTTTTCTATAGTAAATTATTCAAAAATTAATTTTTTACTCTCTCAAATTTTAATTACGCCAGGGATTGCCTTTTCTATAGTAAATTATTCAAAAATTAATTTTTTTCTGTCGCAAATTTTAATTACGCCAGGGATTGCCTTTTCTATAGTAAATTATTCAAAAATTCATTTTTTACTGTCGCAAATTATAATTACGCCAGGGATTGCCTTTTCTATAGTAAATTATTCAAAAAATAATTTTTTCTGTCACAAATTTTAATTACGCCAGGGATTGCCTTTTCTATAGTAAATTTTGCAAAAATTCATTTTTTACTGTCTCAAATTATAATTACGCCAGGGATTGCCTTTTCTATAGTAAATTTTCCAAAAAATAATCTTTTACTGTCGCAAATTTTAATTACGCCAGGGATTGCCTTTTCTATAGTAAATTATTCAAAAATTAATTTTTTTCTGTCGCAAATTTTAATTACGCCTGGGATTGCCTTTTCTATAGTAAATTATTCAAAAATTCATTTTTTATTGTCTCAAATTTTAATTACGCCAGGGATTGCCTTTTCTATAGTAAATTATTCAAAAAATAATTTTCTACTGTCGCAAATTTTAATTACGCCAGGGATTGCCTTTTCTATAGTTAATTATTCAAAAATTAATTTTTTACTGTCGCAAATTTTAATTACGCCAGGGATTGCCTTTTCTATAGTAAATTTTGCAAAAAATAATTTTTTAGTGCCGCAAATTTTAATTACGCCAGGGATTGCCTTTTCTATAGTAAATTATTCAAAAAATAATTGTTTACTGTCGCAAATTTTAATTACGCCAGGGATTGCCTTTTCTATAGTAAATTATTCAAAAATTAATTTTTTACTGTCGCAAATTTTAATTACGCCAGGGATTGCCTTTTCTATAGTAAATTTTGCAAAAAATAATTTTTTAGTGCCGCAAATTTTAATTACGCCAGGGATTGCCTTTTCTATAGTAAATTATTCAAAAAATAATTTTTTACTGTCTCAAATTTTAAATACGCCAGGGATTGCCTTTTCTATAGTAAATTATTCAAAAAATAATTTTTTCTGTCACAAATTTTAATTACGCCAGGGATTGCCTTTTCTATAGTAAATTATTCAAAAACTAATTGTTTAGTGTCGCAAATTATAATTACGCCAGGGATTGCCTTTTCTATAGTAAATTATTCAAAAAATAATTTTTTACTGTCTCAAATTTTAAATACGCCAGGGATTGCCTTTTCTATAGTAAATTATTCAAAAAATAATTTTTTACTGTCGCAAATTTTAATTACGCCAGGGATTGCCTTTTCTATAGTAAATTATTCAAAAATTCATTTTATACTGTCGCAAATTTTAAATACGCCAGGGATTGCCTTTTCTATAGTAAATTATTCAAAAAATAATTGTTTAGTGTCGCAAATTTTAATTACGCCAGGGATTGCCTTTTCTATAGTAAATTTTGCAAAAAATAATTTTATACTGTCGCAAATTTTAATTACGCCAGGGATTGCCTTTTCTATAGTGAATTATTCAAAAAATAATTTTTTACTGTCTCAAATTTTAATTACGCCAGGGATTGCCTTTTCTATAGTAAATTATTCAAAAAATAATTTTATACTGTCTCAAATTTTAATTACGCCAGGGATCGCCTTTTCTATAGTAAATTTTGCAAAAAATAATTGTTTAGTGTCGCAAATTTTAATTACGCCAGAGATTGCCTTTTCTATAGTAAATTATTCAAAAAATAATTTTTTACTGTCGCAAATTTTAATTACGCCAGGGATTGCCTTTTCTATAGTAAATTTTGCAAAAAATAATTGTTTAGTGTCGCAAATTTTAATTACGCCAGGGATTGCCTTTTCTATAGTAAATTATTCAAAAAATAATTTTATACTGTCTCAAATTTTAATTACGCCAAGGATTGCCTTTTCTATAGTAAATTTTGCAAAAAATAATTTTATACTGTCTCAAATTTTAAATACGCCAGGGATTGCCTTTTCTATAGTAAATTATTCAAAAAATAATTTTTTCTGTCACAAATTTTAATTACGCCAGGGATTGCCTTTTCTATAGTAAATTATTCAAAAAATAATTGTTTAGTGTCGCAAATTATAATTACGCCAGGGATTGCCTTTTCTATAGTAAATTATTCAAAAAATAATTTTTTACTGTCGCAAATTTTGATTACGCCATGGATTGCCTTTTCTATAGTAAATTATTCAAAAAATAATTGTTTAGTGTCGCAAATTTTAATTACGCCAGGGATTGCCTTTTCTATAGTAAATTTTGCAAAAAATAATTTTATACTGTCGCAAATTTTAATTACGCCAGGGATTGCCTTTTCTATAGTGAATTATTCAAAAAATAATTTTTTACTGTCTCAAATTTTAATTACGCCAGGGATTGCCTTTTCTATAGTAAATTATTCAAAAAATAATTTTATACTGTCTCAAATTTTAATTACGCCAGGGATTGCCTTTTCTATAGTAAATTTTGCAAAAAATAATTTTATACTGTCGCAAATTTTAATTACGTCAGGGATTGCCTTTTCTATAGTGAATTATTCAAAAAATAATTTTTTACTGTCTCAAATTTTAATTACGCCAGGGATTGCCTTTTCTATAGTAAATTTTGCAAAAAATAATTGTTTAGTGTCGCAAATTTTAATTACGCCAGGGATTGCCTTTTCTATATTAAATTATTCAAAAAATAATTTTATACTCTCTCAAATTTTAATTACGCCAGGGATTGCCTTTTCTATAGTAAATTTTGCAAAAAATAATTGTTTAGTGTCGCAAATTTTAATTACGCCAGGGATTGCCTTTTCTATAGTAAATTATTCAAAAAATAATTTTTTACTGTCGCAAATTTTAATTACGCCAGGGATTGCCTTTTCTATAGTAAATTTTGCAAAAAATAATTGTTTAGTGTCGCAAATTTTAATTACGCCAGGGATTACCTTTTCTATAGTAAATTTTGCAAAAAATAATTGTTTAGTGTCGCAAATTTTAATTACGCCAGGGATTGCCTTTTCTATAGTAAATTTTGCAAAAAATAATTTTATACTGTCGCAAATTTTAATTACGTCAGGGATTGCCTTTTCTATTGTAAATTATTCAAAAAATAATTTTTTACTGTCTCAAATTTTAATTACGCCAGGGATTGCCTTTTCTATAGTAAATTTTGCAAAAAATAATTTTTTACTGTTGCAAATTTTAAATTCGCCAGGGATTGCCTTTTGTATAGTAAATTATTCAAAAAATAATTTTTTAGTGTCGCAAATTTTAATTACGCCAGGGATTGCCTTTTCTATAGTAAATTTTGCAAAAAATAATTTTATACTGTCGCAAATTTTAATTACGCCAGGGATTGCCTTTTCTATAGTAAATTATTCAAAAAATAATTGTTTAGTGTCGCAAATTATAATTACGCCAGGGATTGCCTTTTCTATAGTAAATTATTCAAAAAATAATTTTTTCTGTCACAAATTTTAATTACGCCAGGGATTGCCTTTTCTATAGTAAATTTTGCAAAAATTCATTTTTTACTGTCTCAAATTTTAATTACGCCAGGGATTGCCTTTTCTATAGTAAATTTTGCAAAAAATAATTTTTTACTGTCGCAAATTTTAATTACGCCAGGGATTGCCTTTTCTATAGTAAATTATTCAAAAAATAATTTTTTCTGTCACAAATTTTAATTACGCCAGGGATTGCCTTTTCTATAGTAAATTATTCAAAAAATAATTGTTTAGTGTCGCAAATTATAATTACGCCAGGGATTGCCTTTTCTATAGTAAATTATTCAAAAAATAATTTTTTCTGTCACAAATTTTAATTACGCCAGGGATTGCCTTTTCTATAGTAAATTTTGCAAAAATTCATTTTTTACTGTCTCAAATTTTAATTACGCCAGGGATTGCCTTTTCTATAGTAAATTTTGCAAAAAATAATTTTTTACTGTCGCAAATTTTAATTACGCCAGGGATTGCCTTTTCTATAGTAAATTATTCAAAAATTAATTTTTTTCTGTCGCAAATTTTAATTACGCCAGGGATTGCCTTTTCTATAGTAAATTATTCAAAAATTCATTTTTTACTGTCTCAAATTTTAATTACGCCAGGGATTGCCTTTTCTATAGTAAATTATTCAAAAAATAATTGTTTACTGTCGCAAATTTTAATTACGCCAGGGATTGGCTTTTCTATAGTAAATTATTCAAAAATTAATTTTTTACTGTCGCAAATTTTAATTACGACAGGGATTGCCTTTTCTATAGTAAATTTTGCAAAAAATAATTTTTTAGTGCCGCAAATTTTAATTACGCCAGGGATTGCCTTTTCTATAGTAAATTATTCAAAAAATAATTTTTTACTGTCTCAAATTTTAAATACGCCAGGGATTGCCTTTTCTATAGTAAATTATTCAAAAAATAATTTTATACTCTCTCAAATTTTAATTACGCCAGGGATTGCCTTTTCTATAGTAAATTTTGCAAAAAATAATTGTTTAGTGTCGCAAATTTTAATTACGCCAGGGATTGCCTTTTCTATAGTAAATTATTCAAAAAATAATTTTTTACTGTCGCAAATTTTAATTACGCCAGGGATTGCCTTTTCTATAGTAAATTTTGCAAAAAATAATTGTTTAGTGTCGCAAATTTTAATTACGCCAGGGATTACCTTTTCTATAGTAAATTTTGCAAAAAATAATTGTTTAGTGTCGCAAATTTTAATTACGCCAGGGATTGCCTTTTCTATAGTAAATTTTGCAAAAAATAATTTTATACTGTCGCAAATTTTAATTACGTCAGGGATTGCCTTTTCTATAGTGAATTATTCAAAAAATAATTTTTTACTGTCTCAAATTTTAATTACGCCAGGGATTGCCTTTTCTATAGTAAATTTTGCAAAAAATAATTGTTTAGTGTCGCAAATTTTAATTACGCCAGGGATTGCCTTTTCTATAGTAAATTATTCAAAAAATAATTTTATACTCTCTCAAATTTTAATTACGCCAGGGATTGCCTTTTCTATAGAAAATTTTGCAAAAAATAATTGTTTAGTGTCGCAAATTTTAATTACGCCAGGGATTGCCTTTTCTATAGTAAATTATTCAAAAAATAATTTTTTACTGTCGCAAATTTTAATTACGCCAGGGATTGCCTTTTCTATAGTAAATTTTGCAAAAAATAATTGTTTAGTGTCGCAAATTTTAATTACGCCAGGGATTGCCTTTTCTATAGTAAATTATTCAAAAAATAATTTTTTACTGTCGCAAATTTTAATTACGCCAGGGATTGCCTTTTCTATAGTAAATTTTGCAAAAAATAATTGTTTAGTGTCGCAAATTTTAATTACGCCAGGGATTACCTTTACTATAGTAAATTTTGCAAAAAATAATTGTTTAGTGTCGCAAATTTTAATTACGCCAGGGATTGCCTTTTCTATAGTAAATTTTGCAAAAAATAATTTTATACTGTCGCAAATTTTAATTACGTCAGGGATTGCCTTTTCTATAGTGAATTATTCAAAAATTCATTTTTTACTGTCTCAAATTTTAATTACGCCAGGGATTGCCTTTTCTATAGTAAATTTTGCAAAAAATAATTTTTTACTGTCGCAAATTTTAATTACGCCAGGGATTGCCTTTTCTATAGTAAATTATTCAAAAATTAATTTTTTTCTGTCACAAATTTTAATTACGCCAGGGATTGCCTTTTCTATAGTAAATTATTCAAAAATTCATTTTTTACTGTCTCAAATTTTAATTACGCCAGGGATTGCCTTTTCTATAGTAAATTATTCAAAAAATAATTGTTTACTGTCGCAAATTTTAATTACGCCAGGGATTGGCTTTTCTATAGTAAATTATTCAAAAAATAATTTTATACTGTCTCAAATTTTAATTACGCCAAGGATTGCCTTTTCTATAGTAAATTTTGCAAAAAATAATTTTATACTGTCTCAAATTTTAAATACGCCAGGGATTGCCTTTTCTATAGTAAATTATTCAAAAAATAATTTTTTCTGTCACAAATTTTAATTACGCCAGGGATTGCCTTTTCTATAGTAAATTATTCAAAAAATAATTGTTTAGTGTCGCAAATTATAATTACGCCAGGGATTACCTTTTCTATAGTAAATTATTCAAAAAATAATTTTTTCTGTCACAAATTTTAATTACGCCAGGGATTGCCTTTTCTATAGTAAATTTTGCAAAAATTCATTTTTTACTGTCTCAAATTTTAATTACGCCAGGGATTGCCTTTTCTATAGTAAATTTTGCAAAAAATAATTTTTTACTGTCGCAAATTTTAATTACGCCAGGCATTGCCTTTTCTATAGTAAATTATTCTAAAATTAATTTTTTTCTGTCGCAAATTTTAATTACGCCAGGGATTGCCTTTTCTATAGTAAATTATTCAAAAATTCATTTTTTACTGTCTCAAATTTTAATTACGCCAGGGATTGCCTTTTCTATAGTAAATTATTCAAAAAATAATTGTTTACTGTCGCAAATTTTAATTACGCCAGGGATTGGCTTTTCTATAGTAAATTATTCAAAAATTAATTTTTTACTGTCGCAAATTTTAATTACGCCAGGGATTGCCTTTTCTATAGTAAATTTTGCAAAAAATAATTTTTTAGTGCCGCAAATTTTAATTACGCGAGGGATTGCCTTTTCTATAGTAAATTATTCAAAAAATAATTTTTTACTGTCTCAAATTTTAAATACGCCAGGGATTGCCTTTTCTATAGCAAATTATTCAAAAAATAATTTTTTCTGTCACAAATTTTAATTACGCCAGGGATTGCCTTTTCTATAGTAAATTATTCAAAAACTAATTGTTCAGTGTCGCAAATTATAATTACGCCAGGGATTGCCTTTTCTATAGTAAATTATTCAAAAAATAATTTTTTACTGTCTCAAATTTTAAATACGCCAGGGATTGCCTTTTCTATAGTAAATTATTCAAAAAATAATTTTATACTGTCGCAAATTTTAATTACGTCAGGGATTGCCTTTTCTATAGTGAATTATTCAAAAAATAATTTTTTACTGTCTCAAATTTTAATTACGCCAGGGATTGACTTTTCTATAGTAAATTTTGCAAAAAATAATTTTATACTGTCGCAAATTTTAATTACGTCAGGGATTGCCTTTTCTATAGTGAATTATTCAAAAAATAATTTTTTACTGTCTCAAATTTTAATTACGCCAGGGATTGCCTTTTCTATAGTAAATTTTGCAAAAAATATTTGTTTAGTGTCGCAAATTTTAATTACGCCAGGGATTGCCTTTTCTATAGTAAATTTTGCAAAAAATAATTGTTTACTGTCGCAAATTTTAATTACGCCAGGGATTGCCTTTTCTATTGTAAATTATTCAAAAAATAATTTTTTACTGTCTCAAATTTTAATTACGCCAGGGATTGCCTTTCCTATAGTAAATTTTGCAAAAAATAATTTTATACTGTCGAAAATTTTAATTACGTCAGGGATTGCCTTTTCTATAGTAAATTATTCAAAAAATAATTTTATACTGTCGCAAATTTTAATTACGCCAGGGATTGCCTTTTCTATAGTAAATTTTGCAAAAAATATTTGTTTAGTGTCGCAAATTTTAATTACGCCAGGGATTGCCTTTTCTATAGTAAATTTTGCAAAAAATAATTGTTTACTGTCGCAAATTTTAATTACGCCAGGGATTGCCTTTTCTATAGTAAATTATTCAAAAAATAATTGTTTACTGTCGCAAATTTTAATTACGCCAGGGATTGGCTTTTCTATAGTAAATTATTCAAAAATTAATTTTTTACTGTCGCAAATTTTAATTACGCCAGGGATTGCCTTTTCTATAGTAAATTTTGCAAAAAATAATTTTTTAGTGCCGCAAATTTTAATTACGCCAGGGATTGCCTTTTCTATAGTAAATTATTCAAAAAATAATTTTTTACTGTCTCAAATTTTAAATACGCCAGGGATTGCCTTTTCTATAGCAAATTATTCAAAAAATAATTTTTTCTGTCACAAATTTTAATTACGCCAGGGATTGCCTTTTCTATAGTAAATTATTCAAAAAGTAATTGTTTAGTGTCGCAAATTATAATTACGCCAGGGATTGCCTTTTCTATAGTAAATTATTCAAAAAATAATTTTTTACTGTCTCAAATTTTAAATACGCCAGGGATTGCCTTTTCTATAGTAAATTATTCAAAAAATAATTTTATACTGTCGCAAATTTTAATTACGTCAGGGATTGCCTTTTCTATAGTGAATTATTCAAAAAATAATTTTTTACTGTCTCAAATTTTAATTACGCCAGGGATTGCCTTTTCTATAGTAAATTTTGCAAAAAATAATTTTATACTGTCGCAAATTTTAATTACGCCAGGGATTGGCTTTTCTATAGTAAATTATTCAAAAAATAATTTTTTACTGTCGCAAATTTTAATTACGCCAGGGATTGCCTTTTCTATAGTAAATTTTGCAAAAAATAATTGTTTAGTGTCGCAAATTTTAATTACGCGAGGGATTACCTTTTCTATAGTAAATTTTGCAAAAAATAATTGTTTAGTGTCGCAAATTTTAATTATCCAGGGATTTCCTTTTCTATAGTAAATTTTGCAAAAAATAATTTTATACTGTCGCAAATTTTAATTACGTCAGGGATTGCCTTTTCTATAGTGAATTATTCAAAAAATAATTTTTTACTGTCTCAAATTTTAATTACGCCAGGGATTGCCTTTTCTATAGTAAATTTTGCAAAAAATATTTGTTTAGTGTCGCAAATTTTAATTACGCCAGGGATTGCCTTTTCTATAGTAAATTTTGCAAAAAATAATTGTTTACTGTCGCAAATTTTAATTACGCCAGGGATTGCCTTTTCTATTGCAAATTATTCAAAAAATAATTTTTTACTGTCTCAAATTTTAATTACGCCAGGGATTGCCTTTTCTATAGTAAATTTTGCAAAAAATAATTTTATACTGTCGCAAATTTTAATTACGTCAGGGATTGCCTTTTCTATAGTGAAATATTCAAAAAATAATTTTTTACTGTCTCAAATTTTAATTACGCCAGGGATTGCCTTTTCTATAGTAAATTTTGCAAAAAATAATTGTTTAGTGTCGCAAATTTTAATTACGCCAGGGATTGCCTTTTCTATAGTAAATTATTCAAAAAATAATTTTATACTCTCTCAAATTTTAATTACGCCAGGGATTGCCTTTTCTATAGTAAATTTTGCAAAAAATAATTGTTTAGTGTCGCAAATTTTAATTACGCCAGGGATTGCCTTTTCTATAGTAAATTATTCAAAAAATAATTTTTTACTGTCGCAAATTTTAATTACGCCAGGGATTGCCTTTTCTATAGTAAATTTTGCAAAAAATAATTGTTTAGTGTCGCAAATTTTAATTACGCCAGGGATTACCTTTTCTATAGTAAATTTTGCAAAAAATAATTGTTTAGTGTCGCAAATTTTAATTACGCCAGGGATTGCCTTTTCTATAGTAAATTTTGCAAAAAATAATTTTATACTGTCGCAAATTTTAATTACGTCAGGGATTGCCTTTTCTATTGTAAATTATTCAAAAAATAATTTTTTACTGTCTCAAATTTTAATTACGCCAGGGATTGCCTTTTCTATAGTAAATTTTGCAAAAAATAATTTTTTACTGTTGCAAATTTTAAATTCGCCAGGGATTGCCTTTTGTATAGTAAATTATTC
>CAWVNZ010000993.1:0-32925 GCA_963930735.1 Dioctria linearis
TGGCGCAATTAAAATTTGCGACAGTAAAAAATTATTTTTTTGAAAAATTTACTATAGTAAAGGCAATCCCTGGCGCAATTAAAATTTGCGACAGTAAAAAATTATTTTTTGAAAAATTTACTATAGGAAAGGCAATCCCTGGCGTAATTAAAATTTGCGACAGTAGAAAATTATTTTTTGAAAAATTTACTATAGAAAAGGCAATCCCCGGCGTAATTAAAATTTGCGACAGCATAAAATTAAATTTTGAAAAATTTTACTATAGATAGGCAATCCCTGGCGTAATTAAAATTTGCGACAATAAAAAATTAATTTGTGAATAATTTACTATAGAAAAGGGAATCCCTGGCGCAATTACAATTTGCGACAGTAAAAAATTAATTTGTGAATAATTTACTATAGAAAAGGCAATCCCTGGCGCAATTAAAATTTGCGACAGTAAAAAATTATTTTTTGAAAAATTTACTATAGAAAAGGCTATCCCTGGCGCAATTAAAATTTGCGACAGTAAAAAATTATTCTTTGAATAATTTACTATAGAAGAGGCAATCCCTGGCGCAATTAAAATTTGCGTCAGTAAAAAATTATTTTTTGAAAAATTTACTATAGAAAAGGTAATCCCTGGCGCAATTACAATTTGCGACAGTAAAAAATTATTTTTTGAAATATTTACTGTAGAAAAGGCAATCCCTGGCGCAATTAAAATTTGCGACAGTAAAAATTAAGTTTTGAAAAATTTACTGTAGAAAAGACAATCCCTGGCGCAATTAAAATTTGCGACAGTAAAAAATTATTTTTTGAAAAATTTACTATAGAAAAGGCAATCCCTGGCGTAATTGAAATTTGCGACAGTAAAAAATTATTTTTTGAAAAATTTACTATAGAAAAGGCAATCCCTGGCGCAATTAAAATTTGCGACAGTAAAAAATTATTTTTTGAATAATTTACTATAGAAAAGGCAATCCCTGGCGGATTTAAAATTTGCGACAGTAAAAAATTATTTTTTGAAAAATTTACTATAGAAAAGGTAATCCCTGGCGCAATTACAATTTGCGACAGCAAAAAATTATTTTTTTGCAAAATTTACTATAGAAAAGGCAATCCCTGGCGTAATTAAAATTTGCGACAATAAAAAATTATTTTTTTGCAAAATTTACTATAGAAAAGGCAATCCCTGGCGCAATTAAAATTTGCGACAGTAAAAAATTATTTTTTTGCAAAATTTACTATAGAAAAGGCAATCCCTGGCGTAATTAAAATTTGCGACAGTAAAAAATTATTTTTTGCAAAATTTACTATAGAAGAGGCAATCCCTGGCGTATTTAAAATTTGAGACAGTAAAAAATTATTTTTTGAAAAATTTACTATAGAAAAGGCAATCCCTGGCGCAATTAAAATTTGCGACAGTAGAAAATTATTTTTTAATAATTTACTATAGAAAAGGCGATCCCTGGCATATTTAAAATTTGCGACAGTAAAAAATTAATTTGCGAATAATTTACTATAGAAAAGGCAATCCCTGGCGCAATTAAAATTTGCGACAGTATAAAATTAAATTTTGAAAAATTTACTGTAGAATAGGCAATCCCTGGCGCAATTAAAATTTCCGACAGTAAAAAATAATTTTTTGAAAAATTTACTATAGAAAAGGCAATCCCTGGCGCAATTAAAATTTGCGACAGTAAAAAATTATTTTTTGAATAATTTACTATAGAAAGGCAATCCCTGGAGGATTTAAAATTTGCGACAGTAAAAAATTAATTTTTGAAAAATTTACTATAGAAAAGGCAATCCCTGGCGTAATTAAAATTTGCGACAGTATAAAATTATTTTTTATAAAATTTACTGTAGAAAAGGCAATCCCTGGCGTAATTAAAATTTGCGACAGTAAAAAATTATTTTTTGAAAAATTTACTGTAGAAAAGGTAATCCCTGGCGCAATTACAATTTGCGACAGTAAAAAAATATTTTTTTGCAAAATTTACTATAGAAAAGGCAATCCCTGGCGTAATTAAAATTTGCGACAATAAAAAATTATTTTTTTGCAAAATTTACTATAGAAAAGGCAATCCCTGGAGCAATTAAAATTTGCGACAATAAAAAATTATTTTTTTGCAAAATTTACTATGGAAAAGGCAATCCCTGGCGTAATTAAAATTTGCGACAGTAAAAAATTATTTTTTGCAAAATTTACTATAGAAGAGGCAATCCCTGGCGTATTTAAAATTTGCGAAAGTAAAAAATTATTTTTTGAAAAATTTACTATAGAAAAGGCAATCCCTGGCGCAATTAAAATTTGCGACAGTAGAAAATTATTTTTTGAAAAATTTACTATAGAAAAGGCAATCCCTGGCGGATTTAAAATTTGCGACAGTAAAAAATTATTTTTTGACAAATTTACAATAGAAAAGGGAATCCCTGGCGCAATTACAATTTGCGGCAGTAAAAAATTAATTTGTGAATAATTTACTATAGAAAAGGCAATCCCTGGCGCAATTAAAATTTGCGACAGTATAAAATTAAATTTTGAAAAATTTACTGTAGAAAAGACAATCCCTGGCGCAATTAAAATTTGCGACAGTAAAAAATTATTTTTTGAAAAATTTACTATAGAAAAGGCAATCCTTGGCGCAATTAAAATTTGCGACAGTAAAAAATTATTTTTTGAATAATTTACTATAGAAAGGCAATCCCTGGAGGATTTAAAATTTGCGACAGTAAAAAATTAATTTTTGAAAAATTTACTATAGAAATGGCAATCCCTGGCGTAATTAAAATTTGCGACAGTATAAAATTATTTTTTATAAAATTTACTGTAGAAAAGGCAATCCCTGGCGTAATTAAAATTTGCGACAGTAAAAAATTATTTTTTGAAAAATTTACTGTAGAAAAGGCAATCCCTGGCGCAGTTAAAACTTGCGACTGTAAAAAATTAATTTTTGAACAATTTACTATAGAAAAGGGAATCCCTGGCGGATTTAAAATTTGCGACAGTAAAAAATTATTTTTTGACAAATTTACAATAGAAAAGGGAATCCCTGGCGCAATTAAAATTTGCGACAGTAAAAAATTAATTTGTGATTAATTTACTATAGAAAAGGCAATCCCTGGCGCAATTAAAATTTGCCACAGTAAAAAATTATTTTTTGAAAAATTTACTATAGAAAAGGCTATCCCTGGCGCAATTAAAATTTGCGACAGTAAAAAATTATTTTTTGAATAATTTACTATAGAAAAGGCAATCCCTGGCCCAATTAAAATTTGCGACAGTAAAAAATTATTTTTTGAAAAATTTACTATAGAAAAGGTAATCCCTGGCGCAATTACAATTTGCGACAGTAAAAAATTATTTTTTGAAATATTTACTGTAGAAAAGGCAATCCCTGGCGCAATTAAAATTTGCGACAGTAAAATATTATTTTTTTGAAAAATTTACTATAGAAAAGGCAATCCCTGGCGCAATTAAAATTTGCGAAAGTAAAAAATTATTTTTTGAAAAATTTACTATAGAAAAGGCAATCCCTGGCGTAATTAAAATTTGCGTCAGTAGAAAATTATTTTTTGAAAAATTTACTATAGAAAAGGCAATCCCCGGCGTAATTAAAATTTGCGACAGTATAAAATTAAATTTTGAAACATTTACTATAGAAAGGCAATCCCTGGCGTATTTAAAATTTGCGACAGTAAAAAATTAATTTGTGAATAATTTACTATAGAAAAGGCAATCCCTAGCGTAATTAAAATTTGCGACAATAAAAAATTATTTTTTGAAAAATTTACTATAGAAAAGGCTATCCCTGGCGCAATTAAAATTTGCGACAATAAAAAATTATTTTTTTGCAAAATTTACAATAGAAAAGGCAATCCCTGGCGTAATTAAAATTTGCGACAGTAAAAAATTATTTTTTGCAAAATTTACTATAGAAGAGGCAATCCCTGGCGTATTTAAAATTTGCGACAGTAAAAAATTATTTTTTGAAAAATTTACTATAGAAAAGGCAATCCTTGGCGCAATTAAAATTTGCGACAGTAAAAAATTATTTTTTGAATAATTTACTATAGAAAGGCAATCCCTGGAGGATTTAAAATTTGCGACAGTAAAAAATTAATTTTTGAAAAATTTACTATAGAAAAGGCAATCCCTGGCGTAATTAAAATTTGCGACAGTATAAAATTATTTTTTATAAAATTTACTGTAGAAAAGGCAATCCCTGGCGTAATTAAAATTTGCGACAGTAAAAAATAATTTTTTGAAAAATTTACTGTAGAAAAGGCAATCCCTGGCGCAGTTAAAACTTGCGACTGTAAAAAATTAATTTTTGAACAATTTGCTATAGGAAAGGCAATCCCTGGCGGATTTAAAATTTGCGACAGTAAAAAATTATTTTTTGACAAATTTACAATAGAAAAGGAAATCCCTGGCGCAATTACAATTTGCGACAGTAAAAAATTAATTTGTGATTAATTTACTATAGAAAAGGCAATCCCTGGCGCAATTAAAATTTGCGACAGTAAAAAATTATTTTTTGAAAAATTTACTATAGAAAAGGCTATCCCTGGCGCAATTAAATTTGCGACAGTAAAAAATTATTTTTTGAATAATTTACTATAGAAAAGGCAATCCCTGGCGCAATTAAAATTTGCGACAGTAAAAAATTATTTTTTGAAAAATTTACTATAGAAAAGGTAATCCCTGGCGCAATTACAATTTGCGACAGTAAAAAATTTTTTTTTGAAATATTTACTGTAGAAAAGGCAATCCCTGGCGCAATTAAAATTTGCGACAGTAAAAAATTAATTTGTGAATAATTTACTATAGAAAAGGCAATCCCTGGCGTAATTAAAATTTGCGACAGTAAAAAATTAATTTGTGAAAAATTAACTATAGAAAAGGCAATCCCTGGCGCAGTTAAAATTTGCGACAGTAAAAAATTATTTTTTGAAAAATTTACTGTAGAAAAGGCAATCCCTGGCGTATTTAAAATTTGCGACAGTAAAAAATTATTTTTGAATAATTTACTATAGAAAAGGCAATCCCTGGCGCAATTACAATTTGCGATAGTAAAAAATTATTTTTTGAAATATTTACTGTAGAAAAGGCAACCCCTGGCATATTTAAAATTTGCGACAGTAAAAAATTAATTTGTGAAAAATTTACTATAGAAAAGGCAATCCCTGGCGCAGTTAAAATTTGCGACAGTAAAAAATTATTTTTTGAAAAATTTACTGTAGAAAAGGCAATCCCTGGCGTATTTAAAATTTGCGACAGTAAAAAATTATTTTTTGAATAATTTACTATAGAAAAGGCAATCCCTGGCGTAATTAAAATTTGCGACAGTAAAAAATTATTTTTTGCAAAATTTACTATAGAAGAGGCAATCCCTGGCGTATTTAAAATTTGCGACAGTAAAAAATTATATTTTGAAAAATTTACTATAGAAGAGGCAATCCCTGGCGCAATTAAAATTTGCGACAGTAGAAAATTATTTTTTGAAAAATTTACTATAGAAAGGCAATCGCTGGCCTATTTAAAATTTGCGACAGTAAAAAATTAATTTGTGAATAATTTACTATAGAAAAGGCAATCCCTGGCGCAATTAAAATTTGCGACAGTATAAAATTAAATTTTGAAAAATTTACTGTAGAAAAGTCATTCCCTGGCGCAATTAAAATTTGCGACAGTAAAAAATTATTTTTTGAAAAATTTACTATAGAAAAGGCAATCCCTGGAGCAATTAAAATTTGCGACAGTAAAAAATTATTTTTTGAATAATTTACTATAGAAAGGCAATCCCTGGTGGATTTAAAATTTGCGAGAGTAAAAAATTAATTTTTGAAAAATTTACTATAGAAAAGACAATCCCTGGCGTAATTAAAATTTGCGACAGTATAAAATTATTTTTTATAAAATTTACTGTAGAAAAGGCAATCCCTGGCGTAATTAAAATTTGCGACAGTAAAAAATTATTTTTTGTAAAATTTACTGTAGAAATGGCAATCCCTGTCGCAATTAAAATTTGCGACAGTAAAAAATTATTTTTTGCAAAATATACTGTAGAAAAGGCAATTCCTGGCGCAATTAAAATTTGCGACAGTAAAAAATTAATTTTTGAACAATTTACTATAGAAAAGGCAATCCCTGGCGGATTTAAAATTTGCGACAGTAAAAAATTATTTTTTGACAAATTTGCAATAGAAAAGGGAATCCCTGGCGCAATTACAATTTGCGGCAGTAAAAAATTAATTTGTGAATAATTTACTATAGAAAAGTCAATCCCTGGCGCAATTAAAATTTGCGACAGTAAAAAATTATTTTTTGAATAATTTACTATAGAAAAGGCAATCCCTGGCGCAATTAAAATTTGCGACAGTAAAAAATTATTTTTTGAAAAATTTACTATAGAAAAGGTAATCCCTGGCGCAATTACAATTTGCGACAGTAAAAAATTATTTTTTGAAATATTTACTGTAGAAAAGGCAATCCCTGCGCAATTAAAATTTGCGACAGTAAAAAATTATTTTTTTGAAAAATTTACTATAGAAAAGGCAATCCCTGGCGTAATTAAAATTTGCGACAGTAGAAAATTATTTTTTGAAAAATTTACTATAGAAAAGGCAATCCCCGGCGTAATTAAAATTTGCGACAGTATAAAATTAAATTTTGAAAAATTTACTATAGAAACGCAATCCCTGGCGTAATTAAAATTTGCGACAGTAAAAAATTAATTTGTGAATAATTTACTATAGAAAAGGCAATCCCTGGTGTCATTAAAATTTGCGACAGTAAAAAATTAATTTGTGAAAAATTTACTATAGAAAAGGCAATCCCTGGCGCAGTTAAAATTTGCGACAGTAAAATATTATTTTTTGCAAAATTTACTGTAGAAAAGGCAATCCCTGGCGTATTTAAAATTTGCGACAGTAAAAAATTATTTTTTGAATAATTTACTATAGAAAAGGCAATCCCTGGCGCAATTACAATTTGCGACAGTAAAAAATTATTTTTTGAAATACTTACTGTAGAAAAGGCAACCCCTGGCATATTTAAAATTTGCGACAGTAAAAAATTAATTTGTGAAAAATTTACTATAGAAAAGGCAATCCCTGGCGCAGTTAAAATTTGCGACAGTAAAAAATTATTTTTTGAAAAATTTACTGTAGAAAAGGCAATCCCTGGCGTATTTAAAATTTGCGACAGTAAAAAATTATTTTTTGAATAATTTACTATAGAAAAGGCAATCCCTGGCGTAATTAAAATTTGCGAGAGTAAAAAATTATTTTTTGCAAAATTTACTATAGAAGAGGCAATCCCTGGCGTATTTAAAATTTGCGACAGTAAAAAAATATTTTTGAAAAATTTACTATAGAAAAGGCAATCCCTGGCGCAATTAAAATTTGCGACAGTAGAAAATTATTTTTGAAAAATTTACTATAGAAAAGGCAATCCCTGGCATATTTAAAGTTTGCGACAGTAAAAAATTAATTTGTGAATAATTTACTATAGAAAAGGCAATCCCTGGCGCAATTAAAATTTGCGACAGTATAAAATTAAATTTTGAAAAATTTACTGTAGAAAAGGCAATCCCTGGCGCAATTAAAATTTGCGACTGTAAAAAATTATTTTTTGAAAAATTTACTATAGAAAAGGCAATCCCTGGAGCAATTAAAATTTGCGACAGTAAAAAATTATTTTTTGAATAATTTACTATAGAAAGGCAATCCCTGGAGGATTTAAAATTTGCGACAGTAAAAAATTAATTTTTGAAAAATTTACTATAGAAAAGACAATCCCTGGCGTAATTAAAATTTGCGACAGTATAATATTATTTTTTATAAAATTTACTGTAGAAAAGGCAATCCCTGGTGTAATTAAAATTTGCGACAGTAAAAAATTATTTTTTGTAAAATTTACTGTAGAAAAGGCAATCCCTGTCGCAATTAAAATTTGCGACAGTAAAAAATTATTTTTTGCAAAATATACTGTAGAATAGGCAATCCCTGTCGCAATTAAATTTGCGACAGTAAAAAATTAATTTTTGAACAATTTACTATAGAAATGGCAATCCCTGGCGGATTTAAAATTTGCGACAGTAAAAAATTATTTTTTGACAAATTTACAATAGAAAGGGAATCCCTGGCGCAATTACAATTTGCGGCAGCAAAAAATTAATTTGTGAATAATTTACTATAGAAAAGTCAATCCCTGGCGCAATTAAAATTTGCGACAGTAAAAAACTATTTTTTGAAAAATTTACTATAGAAAAGGCTATCCCTGGCGCAATTAAAATTTGCGACAGTAAAAAATTATTTTTTGAATAATTTACTATAGAAAAGGCAATCCCTGGCGCAATTAAAATTTGCGACAGTAAAAAATTATTTTTTGAAAAATTTACTATAGAAAAGGTAATCCCTGGCGCAATTACAATTTGCGACAGTAAAAAATTATTTTTTGAAATATTTACTGTAGAAAAGGCAATCCCTGGCGCAATTAAAATTTGCGACAGTAAAAAATTATTTTTTTGAAAAATTTACTATAGAAAAGGCAATCCCTGGCGTAATTAAAATTTGCGACAGTAGAAAATTATTTTTTGAAAAAATTACTATAGAAAAGGCAATCCCCGGCGTAATTAAAATTTGCGACAGTATAAAATTAAATTTTGAAAAATTTACTATAGAAACGCAATCCCTGGCGCAATTAAAATTTGCGAGAGTAAAAAATTAATTTGTGAATAATTTACTATAGAAAAGGCAATCCCTGGCGTAATTAAAATTTGCGACAGTATAAAATTATTTTTTGTAAAATTTACAATAGAAAAGGGAATCCCTGGGGCAATTACAATTTGCGACAGTAAAAAATTAATTTGTGAATAATTTACTATAGAAAAGGCAATCCCCGGCGTAATTAAAATTTGTGACAGTATAAAATTAAATTTTGAAAAATTTACTATAGAAAGGCAATCCCCGGCGCAATTAAAATTTGCGAGAGTAAAAAATTAATTTGTGAATAATTTACTATAGAAAAGGCAATCCCTGGCGTAATTAAAATTTGCGACAGTATAAAATTATTTTTTGTAAAATTTACTGTAGAAAAGGCAATCCCTGGCGTAATTAAAATTTGCGACAGTAAAAAATTATTTTTTGAAAAATTTACTGTAGAAAAGGCAATCCCTGGCGCAATTAAAATTTGCGACAGTAAAAAATTATTTTTTGAAAAATTTACTGTAGAAAAGGCAATCCCTGGCGTATTTAAAATTTGCGACAGTAAAAAATTATTTTTTGAATAATTTACTATAGAAAAGGCAATCCCTGGCGCAATTAAAATTTGCGACAGTAGAAAATTATTTTTTGAAAAATTTATTGTAGATAAGGCAATCCCTGGCGCAATTAAAATTTGCGACAGTAGAAAATTATTTTTTGAAAAATTTACCATAGAAAAGGCAATCCCTGGCGCAATTAAAATTTGCGACCGTAAAAAATTATTTTTTGAAAAATTTACTATAGAAAAGGCTATCCCTGGCGCAATTAAAATTTGCGACAGTAAAAAATTATTTTTTGAATAATTTACTATAGAAAAGGCAATCCCTGGCGCAATTAAAATTTGCGACAGTAAAAAATTATTTTTTGAAAAATTTACTATAGAAAAGGTAATCCCTGGCGCAATTACAATTTGCGACAGTAAAAAATTATTTTTTGAAATATTTACTGTAGAAAAGGCAATCCCTGCCGCAATTAAAACTTGCGACAGTAAAAAATTAATTTGTGAATAATTTACTATTGAAAAGGCAATCCCCGGCGTAATTAAAATTTGCGACAGTATAAAATTAAATTTTGAAAAATTTACTATAGAAACGCAATCCCTGGCGTAATTAAAATTTGCGACAGTAAAAAATTAATTTGTGAATAATTTACTATAGAAAAGGCAATCCCTGGCGTAATTAAAATTTGCGACAGTATAAAATTATTTTTTGTAAAATTTACTGTAGAAAAGGCAATCCCTGGCGTAATTAAAATTTGCGACAGTAAAAAATTATTTTTTGAAAAATTTACTGTAGAAAAGGCAATCCCTGGCGCAATTAAAATTTGCGACAGTAAAAAATTATTTTTTGAAAAATTTACTGTAGAAAAGGCAATCCCTGGCGTATTTAAAATTTGCGACAGTAAAAAATTATTTTTTGAAAAATTTACTATAGAAAGGCAATCCCTGGTGTAATTAAAATTTGCGACAGCAAAAAATTAATTTGTGAATAATTTACTATAGAAAAGGCAATCCCTGGCGTAATTAAAATTTGCGACAGTATAAAATTATTTTTTGTAAAATTTACTGTAGAAAAGGCAATCCCTGGCGTAATTAAAATTTGCGACAGTAAAAAATTATTTTTTGAAAAATTTACTGTAGAAAAGGCAATACCTGGCGCAATTAAAATTTGCGACAGTAAAAAATTATTTTTTGAAAAATTTACTGTAGAAAAGGCAATCCCTGGCGTATTTAAAATTTGCGACAGTAAAAAATTATTTTTTGAATAATTTACTATAAAAAGGCAATCCCTGGCGCAATTAAAATTTGCGACAGTAGAAAATTATTTTTTGAAAAATTTATTGTAGATAAGGCAATCCCTGGCGCAATTAAAATTTGCGACAGTAGAAAATTATTTTTTGAAAAATTTACCATAGAAAAGGCAATCCCTGGCGCAATTAAAATTTGCGACAGTAAAAAATTATTTTTTGAAAAATTTACTATAGAAAAGGCTATCCCTGGCGCAATTAAAATTTGCGACAGTAAAAAATTATTTTTTGAATAATTTACTATAGAAAAGGCAATCCCTGGCGCAATTAAAATTTGCGACAGTAAAAAATTATTTTTTGAAAAATTTACTATAGAAAAGGTAATCCCTGGCGCAATTACAATTTGCGACAGTAAAAAATTATTTTTTGAAATATTTACTGTAGAAAAGGCAATCCCTGCCGCAATTAAAATTTGCGACAGTAAAAAATTAATTTGTGAATAATTTACTATAGAAAAGGCAATCCCTGGCGTAATTAAAATTTGCGACAGTAAAAAATTAATTTGTGAAAAATTTACTATAGAAAAGGCAATCCCTGGCGCAGTTAAAATTTGCGACAGTAAAAAAATATTTTTTGCAAAATTTACTGTAGAAAAGGCAATCCCTGGCGTATTTAAAATTTGCGACAGTAAAAAATTATTTTTTGAATAATTTACTATAGAAAAGGCAATCGCTGGCTCAATTACAATTTGCGACAGTAAAAAATTATTTTTTGAAATATTTACTGTACGAAAAGGCAATCCCCGGCGCAATTAAAATTTGCGACAGTAAAAAATTAATTTGTGAATAATTTACTATAGAAAAGGCAATCGCTGGCGTAATTAAAATTTGCGACAGTAAAAAATTAATTTGTGAAAAATTTACTATAGAAAAGGCAATCCCTGGCGCAGTTAAAATTTGCGACAGTAAAAAAATATTTTTTGCAAAATTTACTGTAGAAAAGGCAATCCGTGGCGTATTTAAAATTTGCGACAGTAAAAAATTATTTTTTGAATAATTTACTATAGAAAAGGCAATCGCTGGCTCAATTACAATTTGCGACAGTAAAAAATTATTTTTTGAAATATTTACTGTAGATAAGGCAATCCCTGGCGCAATTAAAATTTGCGACAGTAAAAAATTAATTTTTGAACAATTTACTATAGAAAAGGCAATCCCTGGCGAATTTAAAATTTGCGACAGTAAAAAATTATTTTTTGACAAATTTACAATAGAAAAGGGAATCCCTGGCGCAATTACAATTTGCGACAGTAAAAAATTAATTTGTGAATAATTTACTATAGAAAAGGCAATCCCCGGCGTAATTAAAATTTGCGACAGTATAAAATTAAATTTTGAAAAATTTACTATAGAAAGGCAATCCCTGGCGTAATTAAAATTTGCGACAGTAAAAAATTAATTTGTGAATAATTTACTATAGAAAAGGCAATCCCTGGCGTAATTAAAATTTTCCACAGTATAAAATTATTTTTTGTAAAATTTACTGTAGAAAAGGCAATCCCTGGCGTAATTAAAATTTGCGACAGTAAAAAATTATTTTTTGAAAAATTTACTGTAGAAAAGGCAATCCCTGGCGCAATTAAAATTTGCGACAGTAAAAAATTAATTTTTGAACAATTTACTATAGAAAAGGCAATCCCTGGCGAATTTAAAATTTGCGACAGTAAAAAATTATTTTTTGACAAATTTACAATAGAAAAGGGAATCCCTGGCGCAATTACAATTTGCGACAGTAAAAAATTAATTTGTGAATAATTTACTATAGAAAAGGCAATCCCCGGCGTAATTAAAATTTGCGACAGTATAAAATTAAATTTTGAAAAATTTACTATAGAAAGGCAATCCCTGGCGTAATTAAAATTTGCGACAGTAAAAAATTAATTTGTGAATAATTTACTATAGAAAAGGCAATCCCTGGCGTAATTAAAATTTGCCACAGTATAAAATTATTTTTTGTAAAATTTACTGTAGAAAAGGCAATCCCTGGCGTAATTAAAATTTGCGACAGTAAAAAATTATTTTTTGAAAAATTTACTGTAGAAAAGGCAATCCCTGGCGCAATTAAAATTTGCGACAGTAAAAAATTATTTTTTGAAAAATTTACTGTAGAAAAGGCAATCCCTGGCGTATTTAAAATTTGCGAGAGTAAAAATTATTTTTTGAATAATTTACTATAGAAAAGGCAATCACTGCGCAATTAAAATTTGCGACAGTAGAAAATTATTTTTTGAAAAATTTATTGTAGATAAGGCAATCCCTGGCGCAATTAAAATTTGCGACAGTAGAAAATTATTTTTTGAAAAATTTACTATAGAAAAGGCAATCCCTGGCGCAATTAAAATTTGCGACAGTAAAAAATTATTTTTTGAAAAATTTACTGTAGAAAAGGCAATCCCTGGCGTATTTAAAATTTGCGACAGTAAAAAATTATTTTTTGAATAATTTACTATAGAAAAGGCAATCCCTGGCGCAATTAAAATTTGCGACAGTAGAAAATTATTTTTTGAAAAATTTATTGTAGATAAGGCAATCCCTGGCGCAATTAAAATTTGCGACAGTAGAAAATTATTTTTTGAAAAATTTACCATAGAAAAGGCAATCCCTGGCGCAATTAAAATTTGCGACAGTAAAAAATTATTTTTTGAAAAATTTACTATAGAAAAGGCTATCCCTGGCGCAATTAAAATTTGCGACAGTAAAAAATTATTTTTTGAATAATTTACTATAGAAAAGGCAATCCCTGGCGCAATTAAAATTTGCGACAGTAAAAAATTATTTTTTGAAAAATTTACTATAGAAAAGGTAATCCCTGGCGCAATTACAATTTAAGACAGTAAAAAATTATTTTTTGAAATATTTACTGTAGAAAAGGCAATCCCTGCCGCAATTAAAATTTGCGACAGTAAAAAATTATTTTTTTGAAAATTTACTATGGAAAAGGCAATCCCTGGCGCAATTAAAATTTGCGACAGTAAAAAATTATTTTTTGAAAAATTTACTATAGAAAAGGCAATCCCTGGCGTAATTAAAATTTGCGACATAAGAAAATTATTTTTTGAAAAATTTCCTATAGAAAAGGTAATCCCCGGCGTAATTAAAATTTGCGACAGTATAAAATTAAATTTTGAAAAATTTACTATAGAAAGGCAATCCATGGCGTAATTAAAATTTGCGACAGTAAAAAATTAATTTGTGAATAATTTACTATAGAAAAGGCAATCCCTGGCGTAATTAAAATTTGCGACAGTAAAAAATTAATTTGTGAAAAATTTACTATAGAAAATGCAATCCCTGGCGAAGTTAAAATTTGCGACAGTAAAAAATTATTTTTTTGCAAAATTTACTGTAGAAAACGCAATCCCTGGCGTATTTAAAATTTGCGACAGTAAAAAATTATTTTTTGAATAATTTACTATAGAAAAGGCAATCGCTGGCTCAATTACAATTTGCGACAGTAAAAAATTATTTTTTGAAATATTTACTGTAGATAAGGCAATCCCTGGCGCAATTAAAATTTGCGACAGTAAAAAATTAATTTTTGAACAATTTACTATAGAAAAGGCAATCCCTGGCGAATTTAAAATTTGCGACAGTAAAAAATTATTTTTTGACAAATTTACAATAGAAAAGGGAATCCCTGGCGCAATTACAATTTGCGACAGTAAAAAATTAATTTGTGAATAATTTACTATAGAAAAGGCAATCCCCGGCGTAATTAAAATTTGCGACAGTATAAAATTAAATTTTGAAAAATTTACTATAGAAAGGCAATCCCTGGCGTAATTAAAATTTGCGACAGTAAAAAATTAATTTGTGAATAATTTACTATAGAAAAGGCAATCCCTGGCGTAATTAAAATTTGCCACAGTATAAAATTATTTTTTGTAAAATTTACTGCAGAAAAGGCAATCCCTGGCGTAATTAAAATTTGCGACAGTAAAAAATTATTTTTTGAAAAATTTACTGTAGAAAAGGCAATCCCTGGCGCAATTAAAATTTGCGACAGTAAAAAATTATTTTTTGAAAAATTTACTGTAGAAAAGGCAATCCGTGGCGTATTTAAAATTTGCGACAGTAAAAAATTATTTTTTGAATAATTTACTATAGAAAAGGCAATCCCTGGCGCAATTAAAATTTGCGACAGAAGAAAATTATTTTTTGAAAAATTTATTGTAGATAAGGCAATCCCTGGCGCAATTAAAATTTGCGACAGTAGAAAATTATTTTTTGAAAAATTTACTATAGAAAAGGCAATCCCTGGCGCAATTAAAATTTGCGACAGTAAAAAATTATTTTTTGAAAAATTTACTATAGAAAAGGCTATCCCTGGCGCAATTAAAATTTGCGACAGTAAAAAATTATTTTTTGAATAATTTACTATAGAAAAGGCAATCCCTGGCGCAATTAAAATTTGCGACAGTAAAAAATTATTTTTTGAAAAATTTACTATAGAAAAGGTAATCCCTGGCGCAGTTACAATTTGCGACAGTAAAAAATTATTTTTTGAAATATTTACTGTAGAAAAGGCAATCCCTGGCGCAATTAAAATTTGCGACAGTAAAAAATTATTTTTTTGAAAATTTACTATAGAAAAGGCAATCCCTGGCGCAATTAAAATTTGCGACGGTAAAAAATTATGTTTTGAAAAATTTACTATAGAAAAGGCAATCTCTGGCGCAGTTAAAATTTGCGACAGTAAAAAATTATTTTTTGAAAAATTTACTGTAGAAAAGGCAATCACTGGCGTATTTAAAATTTGCGACAGTAAAAAATTATTTTTTGAATAATTTACTATAGAAAAGGCAATCCCTGGCGCAATTACAATTTGCGACAGTAAACAATTATTTTTTGAAATATTTACTGTAGAAAAGGCAATCCCTGGTGCAATTAAAATTTGCGACAGTAAAAAATTAATTTTTGAACAATTTACTATAGAAAAGGCAATCCCTGGCGGATTTAACATTTGCGACAGTAAAAAATTATTTTTTGACAAATTTACAATAGAAAAGGGAATCCCTGGCGCAATTACAATTTGCGACAGTAAAAAATTGATTTGTGAATAATTTACTATAGAAAAGGCAATCCCTGGCGTAATTAAAATTTGCGACACTAGAAAATTATTTTTTGAAAAATTTACTATAGAAAAGGCAATCCCCGGCGTAATTAAAATTTGCGACAGTAAAAAATTAATTTGTGAATAATTTACTATAGAAAAGGCCATCCCTGGCGCAATTAAAATTTGCGACAGTAGAAAATTATTTTTTGACAAATTTACTGTAGATAAGGCAATCCCTGGCGCAATTAAAATTTGCGACAGTAGAAAATTATTTTTTGAAAAATTTACTATAGAAAAGGCAATCCCTGGCGCAATTAAAATTTGCGACTGTAAAAAATTATTTTTTGAAAAATTTACTATAGAAAAGGCAATCCCTGGCGCAATTAAAATTTGCGAAAGTAAAAAATTATTTTTTGAATAATTTACTATAGAAAAGGCAGTCCCTGGCGGATTTTAAATTTGCGACCGTAAAAAATTATTTTTTGAAAAATTTACTATAGAAAAGGTAAACCCTGGCGCAATTACAATTTGCGAAAGTAAAAAATTATTATCTGCAAAATTTACTATAGAAAAGCAATCCCTGGCGTAATTAAAATTTGCGACAGTAAAAAATTATTTTTTTGCAAAATTTACTATAGAAAAGGCAATCCCTGGCGCATTTAAAATTTGTGACAGTAAAAAATTATTTTTTTGCAAAATTTACTATAGAAAAGGCAATCCCTGGCGTAATTAAAATTTGCGACAGCAAAAAAATTATTTTTTGCAAAAATTTACAATAGAAGAGGCAATCCCTGGCGTATTTTAAAATTGCGACAGTAAAAAATTATTTTTTGAAAAATTTACTAGAGAAAAGGCAATCCCTGGCATAATTAAAATTTGCGACAGTAAAAAATTAATTTGTGAATAATTTACTATAGAAAAGGCAATCCCTGGCGCAATTAAAATTTGCTGTAGAAAAGGCAATCCCTGGCGCAATTAAAATTTGCGACAGTAAAAAATTATTTTTTGAAAAATTTACTATAGAAAAGGCAATCCCTGGCGTAATTAAAATTTGCGAGAGTAAAAAATTATTTTTTGAAAAATTTACTATAGAAAAGGCAATCCCTGGCGCAATTAAAATTTGCGACAGTAAAAAATTATTTTTTGAATAATTTACTATAGAAAAGGCAATCCCTGGCGGATTTAAAATTTGCGACAGTAAAAAATTATTTTTTGAAAAATTTACTATAGAAAAGGTAATCCCTGGCGCAATTACAATTTGCGACAGTAAAAAATTATTTTTTTGCAAAATTTACTATACAAAAGGCAATCCCTGGCGTAATTAAAATTTGCGACAATAAAAAATTATTTTTTTGCAAAATTTACTGTAAAAAAGGCAATCCCTGGCGTAATTAAAATTTGCGACAGTAAAAAATAATTTTTTGAAAAATTTACTGGAGAAAAGGCAATCCCTGGCGCAATTAAAATTTGCGACAGTAAAAAATTATTTTTTGCAAAATATACTGTAGAAAAGGCAATCCCTGGCGCAACTAAAATTTGCGGCATTAAAAAATTAATTTGTGAAAAATTTACTATAGAAAAGGCAATCCCTGGCGCAGTTAAAATTTGCGACAGTAAAAAATTATTTTTTGAAAAATTTACTGTAGAAAAGGCAATCCCTGGCGTATTTAAAATTTGCGACAGTAAAAAATTATTTTTTGAAAAATTTACTGTAGAAAAGGCAATCCCTGGCGTATTTAAAATTTGCGACAGTAAAAAATTATTTTTTGAATAATTTACTATAGAAAAGGCAATCCCTGGCGCGATTAAAATTTGCGACAGTAGAAAATTATTTTTTGAAAAATTTACTGTAGATAAGGCAATCCCTGGCGCAATTAAAATTTGCGACAGTAGAAAATTATTTTTTGAAAAATTTACTATAGAAAAGGCAATCCCTGGCGCAATTAAAATTTGCGACAGTAAAAAATTATTTTTTGAAAAATTTACTATAGAAAAGGCAATCCCTGGCGTAATTAAAATTTGCGACAGTAGAAAATTATTTTTTGAAAAATTTACTATAGAAAAGGCAATCCCCGGCGTAATTAAAATTTGCGACAGTATAAAATTAAATTTTGAAAAATTTACTATAGAAAGGCAATCCCTGGCGTAATTAAAATTTGCGACAGTAAAAAATTAATTTGTGAATAATTTACTATAGAAAAGGCAATCCCTGGCGTAATTAAAATTTGCGACATTAAAAAATTAATTTGTGAAAAATTTACTATAGAAAAGGCAATCCCTGGCGCAGTTAAAATTTGCGACAGTAAAAAATTATTTTTTGAAAAATTTACTGTAGAAAAGGCAATCCCTGGCGTATTTAAAATTTGCGACAGTAAAAAATTATTTTTTGAAAAATTTACTGTAGAAAAGGCAATCCCTGGCGTATTTAAAATTTGCGACAGTAAAAAATTATTTTTTGAATAATTTACTATAGAAAAGGCAATCCCTGGCGCGATTAAAATTTGCGACAGTAGAAAATTATTTTTTGAAAAATTTACTGTAGATAAGGCAATCCCTGGCGCAATTAAAATTTGCAACAGTAGAAAATTATTTTTTGAAAAATTTACTATAGAAAGGCAATCCCTGGCGTAATTAAAATTTGCGACAGTAAAAAATTATTTTTTGAAAAATTTACTGTAGAAAAGGCAATCCGTGGCGTATTTAAAATTTGCGACAGTAAAAAATTATTTTTTGAATAATTTACTATAGAAAAGGCAATCCCTGGCGCAATTAAAATTTGCGACAGAAGAAAATTATTTTTTGAAAAATTTATTGTAGATAAGGCAATCCCTGGCGCAATTAAAATTTGCGACAGTAGAAAATTATTTTTTGAAAAATTTACTATAGAAAAGGCAATCCCTGGCGCAATTAAAATTTGCGACAGTAAAAAAATTATTTTTTGAAAAATTTACTATAGAAAAGGCTATCCCTGGCGCAATTAAAATTTGCGACAGTAAAAAATTATTTTTTGAATAATTTACTATAGAAAAGGCAATCCCTGGCGCAATTAAAATTTGCGACAGTAAAAAATTATTTTTTGAGAAATTTACTATAGAAAAGGTAATCCCTGGCGCAATTACAATTTGCGACAGTAAAAAATTATTTTTTGACAAATTTACAATAGAAAAGGGAATCCCTGGCGCAATTACAATTTGCGACAGTAAAAAATTAATTTGTGAATAATTTACTATAGAAAAGGCAATCCCCGGCGTAATTAAAATTTGCGACAGTATAAAATTAAATTTTGAAAAATTTACTATAGAAAGGCAATCCCTGGCGTAATTAAAATTTGCGACAGTAAAAAATTAATTTGTGAATAATTTACTATAGAAAAGGCAATCCCTGGCGTAATTAAAATTTGCCACAGTATAAAATTATTTTTTGTAAAATTTACTGTAGAAAAGGCAATCCCTGGCGTAATTAAAATTTGCGACAGTAAAAAATTATTTTTTGAAAAATTTACTGTAGAAAAGGCAATCCCTGGCGCAATTAAAATTTGCGACAGTAAAAAATTAATTTTTGAACAATTTACTATAGAAAAGGCAATCCCTGGCGAATTTAAAATTTGCGACAGTAAAAAATTATTTTTTGACAAATTTACAATAGAAAAGGGAATCCCTGGCGCAATTACAATTTGCGACAGTAAAAAATTAATTTGTGAATAATTTACTATAGAAAAGGCAATCCCCGGCGTAATTAAAATTTGCGACAGTATAAAATTAAATTTTGAAAAATTTACTATAGAAAGGCAATCCCTGGCGTAATTAAAATTTGCGACAGTAAAAAATTAATTTGTGAATAATTTACTATAGAAAAGGCAATCCCTGGCGTAATTAAAATTTGCCACAGTATAAAATTATTTTTTGTAAAATTTACTGTAGAAAAGGCAATCCCTGGCGTAATTAAAATTTGCGACAGTAAAAAATTATTTTTTGAAAAATTTACTGTAGAAAAGGCAATCCCTGGCGCAATTAAAATTTGCGACAGTAAAAAATTATTTTTTGAAAAATTTACTGTAGAAAAGGCAATCCCTGGCGTATTTAAAATTTGCGAGAGTAAAAATTATTTTTTGAATAATTTACTATAGAAAAGGCAATCCCTGCGCAATTAAAATTTGCGACAGTAGAAAATTATTTTTTGAAAAATTTATTGTAGATAAGGCAATCCCTGGCGCAATTAAAATTTGCGACAGTAGAAAATTATTTTTTGAAAAATTTACTATAGAAAAGGCAATCCCTGGCGCAATTAAAATTTGCGTCAGTAAAAAATTATTTTTGAAAAATTTACTGTAGAAAAGGCAATCCCTGGCGTATTTAAAATTTGCGACAGTAAAAAATTATTTTTTGAATAATTTACTATAGAAAAGGCAATCCCTGGCGCAATTAAAATTTGCGACAGTAGAAAATTATTTTTTGAAAAATTTATTGTAGATAAGGCAATCCCTGGCGCAATTAAAATTTGCGACAGTAGAAAATTATTTTTTGAAAAATTTACCATAGAAAAGGCAATCCCTGGCGCAATTAAAATTTGCGACAGTAAAAAATTATTTTTTGAAAAATTTACTATAGAAAAGGCTATCCCTGGCGCAATTAAAATTTGCGACAGTAAAAAATTATTTTTTGAATAATTTACTATAGAAAAGGCAATCCCTGGCGCAATTAAAATTTGCGACAGTAAAAAATTATTTTTTGAAAAATTTACTATAGAAAAGGTAATCCCTGGCGCAATTACAATTTAAGACAGTAAAAAATTATTTTTTGAAATATTTACTGTAGAAAAGGCAATCCCTGCCGCAATTAAAATTTGCGACAGTAAAAAATTATTTTTTTGAAAATTTACTATGGAAAAGGCAATCCCTGGCGCAATTAAAATTTGCGACAGTAAAAAATTATTTTTTGAAAAATTTACTATAGAAAAGGCAATCCCTGGCGTAATTAAAATTTGCGACATAAGAAAATTATTTTTTGAAAAATTTCCTATAGAAAAGGCAATCCCCGGCGTAATTAAAATTTGCGACAGTCTAAAATTAAATTTTGAAAAATTTACTATAGAAAGGCAATCCATGGCGTAATTAAAATTTGCGACAGTAAAAAATTAATTTGTGAATAATTTACTATAGAAAAGGCAATCCCTGGCGTAATTAAAATTTGCGACAGTAAAAAATTAATTTGTGAAAAATTTACTATAGAAAATGCAATCCCTGGCGCAGTTAAAATTTGCGACAGTAAAAAATTATTTTTTTGCAAAATTTACTGTAGAAAAGGCAATCCCTGGCGTATTTAAAATTTGCGACAGTAAAAAATTATTTTTTGAATAATTTACTATAGAAAAGGCAATCGCTGGCTCAATTACAATTTGCGACAGTAAAAAATTATTTTTTGAAATATTTACTGTAGATAAGGCAATCCCTGGCGCAATTAAAATTTGCGACAGTAAAAAATTAATTTTTGAACAATTTACTATAGAAAAGGCAATCCCTGGCGAATTTAAAATTTGCGACAGTAAACAATTATTTTTTGACAAATTTACAATAGAAAAGGGAATCCCTGGCGCAATTACAATTTGCGACAGTAAAAAATTAATTTGTGAATAATTTACTATAGAAAAGGCAATCCCCGGCGTAATTAAAATTTGCGACAGTATAAAATTAAATTTTGAAAAATTTACTATAGAAAGGCAATCCCTGGCGTAATTAAAATTTGCGACAGTAAAAAATTAATTTGTGAATAATTTACTATAGAAAAGGCAATCCCTGGCGTAATTAAAATTTGCCACAGTATAAAATTATTTTTTGTAAAATTTACTGTAGAAAAGGCAATCCCTGGCGTAATTAAAATTTGCGACAGTAAAAAATTATTTTTTGAAAAATTTACTGTAGAAAAGGCAATCCCTGGCGCAATTAAAATTTGCGACAGTAAAAAATTATTTTTTGAAAAATTTACTGTAGAAAAGGCAATCCGTGGCGTATTTAAAATTTGCGACAGTAAAAAATTATTTTTTGAATAATTTACTATAGAAAAGGCAATCCCTGGCGCAATTAAAATTTGCGACAGAAGAAAATTATTTTTTGAAAAATTTATTGTAGATAAGGCAATCCCTGGCGCAATTAAAATTTGCGACAGTAGAAAATTATTTTTTGAAAAATTTACTATAGAAAAGGCAATCCCTGGCGCAATTAAAATTTGCGACAGTAAAAAATTATTTTTTGAAAAATTTACTATAGAAAAGGCTATCCCTGGCGCAATTAAAATTTGCGACAGTAAAAAATTATTTTTTGAATAATTTACTATAGAAAAGGCAATCCCTGGCGCAATTAAAATTTGCGACAGTAAAAAATTATTTTTTGAAAAATTTACTATAGAAAAGGTAATCCCTGGCGCAATTACAATTTGCGACAGTAAAAAATTATTTTTTGAAATATTTACTGTAGAAAAGGCAATCCCTGGCGCAATTAAAATTTGCGACAGTAAAAAATTATTTTTTTGAAAATTTACTATAGAAAAGGCAATCCCTGGCGCAATTAAAATTTGCGACGGTAAAAAATTATGTTTTGAAAAATTTACTATAGAAAAGGCAATCTCTGGCGCAGTTAAAATTTGCGACAGTAAAAAATTATTTTTGAAAAATTTACTGTAGAAAAGGCAATCACTGGCGTATTTAAAATTTGCGACAGTAAAAAATTATTTTTTGAATAATTTACTATAGAAAAGGCAATCCCTGGCGCAATTACAATTTGCGACAGTAAAAAATTATTTTTTGAAATATTTACTGTAGAAAAGGCAATGCCTGGCGCAATTAAAATTTGCGACAGTAAAAAATTAATTTTTGAACAATTTACTATAGAAAAGGCAATCCCTGGCGGATTTAACATTTGCGACAGTAAAAAATTATTTTTTGACAAATTTACAATAGAAAAGGGAATCCCTGGCGCAATTACAATTTGCGACAGTAAAAAATTGATTTGTGAATAATTTACTATAGAAAAGGCAATCCCTGGCGTAATTAAAATTTGCGACACTAGAAAATTATTTTTTGAAAAATTTACTATAGAAAAGGCAATCCCCGGCGTAATTAAAATTTGCGACAGTAAAAAATTAATTTGTGAATAATTTACTATAGAAAAGGCCATCCCTGGCGCAATTAAAATTTGCGACAGTAGAAAATTATTTTTTGACAAATTTACTGTAGATAAGGCAATCCCTGGCGCAATTAAAATTTGCGACAGTAGAAAATTATTTTTTGAAAAATTTACTATAGAAAAGGCAATCCCTGGCGCAATTAAAATTTGCGACTGTAAAAAATTATTTTTTGAAAAATTTACTATAGAAAAGGCAATCCCTGGCGCAATTAAAATTTGCGAAAGTAAAAAATTATTTTTTGAATAATTTACTATAGAAAAGGCAGTCCCTGGCGGATTTTAAATTTGCGACCGTAAAAAATTATTTTTTGAAAAATTTACTATAGAAAAGGTAATCCCTGGCGCAATTACAATTTGCGAAAGTAAAAAATTATTATCTGCAAAATTTACTATAGAAAAGCAATCCCTGGCGTAATTAAAATTTGCGACAGTAAAAAATTATTTTTTTGCAAAATTTACTATAGAAAAGGCAATCCCTGGCGCATTTAAAATTTGTGACAGTAAAAAATTATTTTTTTGCAAAATTTACAATAGAAGAGGCAATCCCTGGCGTATTTTAAAATTGCGACAGTAAAAAATTATTTTTTGAAAAATTTACTAGAGAAAAGGCAATCCCTGGCATAATTAAAATTTGCGACAGTAAAAAATTAATTTGTGAATAATTTACTATAGAAAAGGCAATCCCTGGCGCAATTAAAATTTGCTGTAGAAAAGGCAATCCCTGGCGCAATTAAAATTTGCGACAGTAAAAAATTATTTTTTGAAAAATTTACTATAGAAAAGGCAATCCCTGGCGTAATTAAAATTTGCGAGAGTAAAAAATTATTTTTTGAAAAATTTACTATAGAAAAGGCAATCCCTGGCGCAATTAAAATTTGCGACAGTAAAAAATTATTTTTTGAATAATTTACTATAGGAAAGGCAATCCCTGGCGGATTTAAAATTTGCGACAGTAAAAAATTATTTTTTGAAAAATTTACTATAGAAAAGGTAATCCCTGGCGCAATTACAATTTGCGACAGTAAAAAATTATTTTTTTGCAAAATTTACTATACAAAAGGCAATCCCTGGCGTAATTAAAATTTGCGACAATAAAAAATTATTTTTTTGCAAAATTTACTGTAAAAAGGCAATCCCTGGCGTAATTAAAATTTGCGACAGTAAAAAATAATTTTTTGAAAAATTTACTGGAGAAAAGGCAATCCCTGGCGCAATTAAAATTTGCGACAGTAAAAAATTATTTTTTGCAAAATATACTGTAGAAAAGGCAATCCCTGGCGCAACTAAAATTTGCGGCATTAAAAAATTAATTTGTGAAAAATTTACTATAGAAAAGGCAATCCCTGGCGCAGTTAAAATTTGCGACAGTAAAAAATTATTTTTTGAAAAATTTACTGTAGAAAAGGCAATCCCTGGCGTATTTAAAATTTGCGACAGTAAAAAATTATTTTTTGAAAAATTTACTGTAGAAAAGGCAATCCCTGGCGTATTTAAAATTTGCGACAGTAAAAAATTATTTTTTGAATAATTTACTATAGAAAAGGCAATCCCTGGCGCGATTAAAATTTGCGACAGTAGAAAATTATTTTTTGAAAAATTTACTGTAGATAAGGCAATCCCTGGCGCAATTAAAATTTGCGACAGTAGAAAATTATTTTTTGAAAAATTTACTATAGAAAAGGCAATCCCTGGCGCAATTAAAATTTGCGACAGTAAAAAATTATTTTTGAAAATTTACTATAGAAAAGGCAATCCCTGGCGTAATTAAAATTTGCGACAGTAGAAAATTATTTTTTGAAAAATTTACTATAGAAAAGGCAATCCCCGGCGTAATTAAAATTTGCGACAGTATAAAATTAAATTTTGAAAAATTTACTATAGAAAGGCAATCCCTGGCGTAATTAAAATTTGCGACAGTAAAAAATTAATTTGTGAATAATTTACTATAGAAAAGGCAATCCCTGGCGTAATTAAAATTTGCGACAGTAAAAAATTAATTTGTGAAAAATTTACTATAGAAAAGGCAATCCCTGGCGCAGTTAAAATTTGCGGCAGTAAAAAATTATTTTTTGAAAAATTTACTGTAGAAAAGGCAATCCCTGGCGTATTTAAAATTTGCGACAGTAAAAAATTATTTTTTGAAAAATTTACTGTAGAAAAGGCAATCCCTGGCGTATTTAAATTTGCGACAGTAAAAAATTATTTTTTGAATAATTTACTATAGAAAAGGCAATCCCTGGCGCGATTAAAATTTGCGACAGTAGAAAATTATTTTTTGAAAAATTTACTGTAGATAAGGCAATCCCTGGCGCAATTAAAATTTGCGACAGTAGAAAATTATTTTTTGAAAAATTTACTATAGAAAGGCAATCCCTGGCGTAATTAAAATTTGCGACAGTAAAAAATTATTTTTTGAAAAATTTACTGTAGAAAAGGCAATCCGTGGCGTATTTAAAATTTGCGACAGTAAAAAATTATTTTTTGAATAATTTACTATAGAAAAGGCAATCCCTGGCGCAATTAAAATTTGCGACAGAAGAAAATTATTTTTTGAAAAATTTATTGTAGATAAGGCAATCCCTGGCGCAATTAAAATTTGCGACAGTAGAAAATTATTTTTTGAAAAATTTACTATAGAAAAGGCAATCCCTGGCGCAATTAAAATTTGCGACAGTAAAAAATTATTTTTTGAAAAATTTACTATAGAAAAGGCTATCCCTGGCGCAATTAAAATTTGCGACAGTAAAAAATTATTTTTTGAATAATTTACTATAGAAAAGGCAATCCCTGGCGCAATTAAAATTTGCGACAGTAAAAAATTATTTTTTGAGAAATTTACTATAGAAAAGGTAATCCCTGGCGCAATTACAATTTGCGACAGTAAAAAATTATTTTTTGAATATTTACTGTAGAAAAGGCAATCCCTGGCGCAATTAAAATTTGCGACAGTAAAAAATTATTTTTTGAAAATTTACTATAGAAAAGGCAATCCCTGGCGCAATTAAAATTTGCGACGGTAAAAAATTATGTTTTGAAAAATTTACTATAGAAAAGGCAATCTCTGGCGCAGTTAAAATTTGAGACAGTAAAAAATTATTTTTTGAAAATTTACTGTAGAAAAGGCAATCACTGGCGTATTTAAAATTTGCGACAGTAAAAAATTATTTTTTGAATAATTTACTATAGAAAAGGCAATCCCTGGGGCAATTACAATTTGCGACAGTAAAAAATTATTTTTTGAAATTTACTGTAGAAAAGGCAATCCCTGGCGCAATTAAAATTTGCGACAGTAAAAAATTAATTTTTGAACAATTTACTATAGAATAGGCAATCCCTGGCGGATTTAACATTTGCGACAGTAAAAAATTATTTTTTGACAAATTTACAATAGAAAAGGGAATCCCTGGCGCAATTACAATTTGCGACAGTAAAAAATTGATTTGTGAATAATTTACTATAGAAAAGGCAATCCCTGGCGTAATTAAAATTTGCGACACTGCGACACTAGAAAATTATTTTTTGAAAAATTTACTATAGAAAAGGCAATCCCCGGCGTAATTAAAATTTGCGACAGTAAAAAATTAATTTGTGAATAATTTACTATAGAAAAGGCCATCCCTGGCGCAATTAAAATTTGCGACAGTAGAAAATTATTTTTTGACAAATTTACTGTAGATAAGGCAATCCCTGGCGCAATTAAAATTTGCGACAGTAGAAAATTATTTTTTGAAAAATTTACTATAGAAAAGGCAATCCCTGGCGCAATTAAAATTTGCGACTGTAAAAAATTATTTTTTGAAAAATTTACTATAGAAAAGGCAATCCCTGGCGCAATTAAAATTTGCGACAGTAAAAAATTATTTTTTGAATAATTTACTATAGAAAAGGCAGTCCCTGGCGGATTTTAAATTTGCGACCGTAAAAAATTATTTTTTGAAAAATTTACTATAGAAAAGGTAATCCCTGGCGCAATTACAATTTGCGAAAGTAAAAAATTATTATCTGCAAAATTTACTATAGAAAAGCAATCCCTGGCGTAATTAAAATTTGCGACAGTAAAAAATTATTTTTTTGCAAAATTTACTATAGAAAAGGCAATCCCTGGCGCATTTAAAATTTGTGACATTAAAAAATTATTTTTTTGCAAAATTTACTATAGAAAAGGCAATCCCTGGCGTAATTAAAATTTGCGACAGCAAAAAAATTATTTTTTGCAATAATTTACAATAGAAGAGGCAATCCCTGGCGTATTTTAAAATTGCGACAGTAAAAAATTATTTTTTGAAAAATTTACTATAGAAAAGGCAATCCCTGGCATAATTAAAATTTGCGACAGTAAAAAATTAATTTGTGAATAATTTACTATAGAAAAGGCAATCCCTGGCGCAATTAAAATTTGCTGTAGAAAAGGCAATCCCTGGCGCAATTAAAATTTGCGACAGTAAAAAATTATTTTTTGAAAAATTTACTATAGAAAAGGCAATCCTTGGCGTAATTAAAATTTGCGAGAGTAAAAAATTATTTTTTGAAAAATTTACTATAGAAAAGGCAATCCCTGGCGCAATTAAAATTTGCGACAGTAAAAAATTATTTTTTGAATAATTTACTATAGAAAAGGCAATCCCTGGCGGATTTAAAATTTGCGACAGTAAAAAATTATTTTTTGAAAAATTTACTATAGAAAAGGTAATCCCTGGCGCAATTACAATTTGCGACAGTAAAAAATTATTTTTTGAAAAATTTACTATACAAAAGGCAATCCCTGGCGTAATTAAAATTTGCGACAATAAAAAATTATTTTTTTGCAAAATTTACTGTAAAAAAGGCAATCCCTGGCGTAATTAAAATTTGCGACAGTAAAAAAAAATTTTTTGAAAAATTTACTGGAGAAAAGGCAATCCCTGGCGCAATTAAAATTTGCGACAGTAAAAAATTATTTTTTGCAAAATATACTGTAGAAAAGGCAATCCCTGGCGCAACTAAAATTTGCGGCATTAAAAAATTAATTTGTGAAAAATTTACTATAGAAAAGGCAATCCCTGACGCAGTTAAAATTTGCGACAGTAAAAAATTATTTTTTGAAAAATTTACTGTAGAAAAGGCAATCCCTGGCGTATTTAAAATTTGCGACAGTAAAAAATTATTTTTTGAAAAATTTACTGTAGAAAAGGCAATCCCTGGCGTATTTAAAATTTTCGACAGTAAAAAATTATTTTTTGAATAATTTACTATAGAAAAGGCAATCCCTGGCGCGATTAAAATTTGCGACAGTAGAAAATTATTTTTTGAAAAATTTACTGTAGATAAGGCAATCCCTGGCGCAATTAAAATTTGCGACAGTAGAAAATTATTTTTTGAAAAATTTACTATAGAAAAGGCAATCCCTGGCGCAATTAAAATTTGCGACAGTAAAAAATTATTTTTTGAAAAATTTACTATAGAAAAGGCAATCCCTGGCGTAATTAAAATTTGCGACAGTAGAAAATTATTTTTTGAAAAATTTACTATAGAAAAGGCAATCCCCGGCGTAATTAAAATTTGCGACAGTATAAAATTAAATTTTGAAAAATTTACTATAGAAAGGCAATCCCTGGCGTAATTAAAATTTGCGACAGTAAAAAATTAATTTGTGAATAATTTACTATAGAAAAGGCAATCCCTGGCGTAATTAAAATTTGCGACAGTAAAAAATTAATTTGTGAAAAATTTACTATAGAAAAGGCAATCCCTGGCGCAGTTAAAATTTGCGACAGTAAAAAATTATTTTTTGAAAAATTTACTGTAGAAAAGGCAATCCCTGGCGTATTTAAAATTTGCGACAGTAAAAAATTATTTTTTGAAAAATTTACTGTAGAAAAGGCAATCCCTGGCGTATTTAAAATTTGCGACAGTAAAAAATTATTTTTTGAATAATTTACTATAGAAAAGGCAATCCCTGGCGCGATTAAAATTTGCGACAGTAGAAAATTATTTTTTGAAAAATTTACTGTAGGTAAGGCAATCCCTGGCGGAATTAAAATTTGCGACAGTAGAAAATTATTTTTTGAAAAATTTACTATAGAAAGGCAATCCCTGGCGTAATTAAAATTTGCGACAGTAAAAAATTAATTTGTGAATAATTTACTATAGAAAAGGCAATCCCTGGCGTAATTAAAATTTGCGACAGTAAAAAATTAATTTGTGAAAAATTTACTATAGAAAAGGCAATCCCTGGCGCAGTTAAAATTTGCGACAGTAAAAAATTATTTTTTGAAAAATTTACTGTAGAAAAGGCAATCCCTGGCGTATTTAAAATTTGCGACAGTAAAAAATTATTTTTTGAAAAATTTACTGTAGAAAAGGCAATCCCTGGCGTATTTAAAATTTGCGACAGTAAAAAATTATTTTTCGAATAATTTACTATAGAAAAGGCAATCCCTGGCGCGATTAAAATTTGCGACAGTAGAAAATTATTTTTTGAAAAATTTACTGTAGATAAGGCAATCCCTGGCGAATTAAAATTTGCGACAGTAGAAAATTATTTTTTGAAAAATTTACTATAGAAAAGGCAATCCCTGGCGCAATTAAAATTTGCGACAGTAAAAAATAATTTTTTGAAAAATTTACTATAGAAAAGGCAATCCCTGGCGCAATTAAAATTTGCGACAGTAAAAAATTATTTTTTGAATAATTTACTATAGAAAAGGCAATCCCTGGCGGATTTAAAATTTGCGACAGTAAAAAATTATTTTTTCAGAAATTTACTATAGAAAAGGTAATCCCTGGCGCAATTACAATTTGCGACAGTAAAAAATTATTTTTTTGCAAAATTTACTATAGAAGAGGCAATCCCTGGCGTATTTTAAAATTGCGACAGTAAAAAATTATTTTTTGAAAAATTTACTATAGAAAAGGCAATCCCTGGCGCAATTAAAATTTGCGACAGTAGAAAACTATTTTTTGAAAAATTTACTATAGAAAAGGCAATCCCTGGCATAATTAAAATTTGCGACAGTAAAAAATTAATTTGTGAATTATTTACTATAGAAAAGGCATTCCATGGCGTAATTAAAATTTGCGACAGTATAAAATTAAATTTTGAAAAATTTACTGTAGAAAAGGCAATCCCTGGCGCAATTAAAATTTGCGACAGTAAAAAATTATTTTTTGAAAAATTTACTATAGAAAAGGCAATCCCTCGCGTAATTAAAATTTGCGACAGTAAAAAATTATTTTTTGAAAAATTTACTATAGAAAAGGCAATCCCTGGCGCAATTAAAATTGGCGACAGTAAAAAATTATTTTTTGAATAATTTACTATAGAAAAGGCAATCCCTGGCGGATTTAAAATTTGCGACAGTAAAAAATTATTTTTTCAAAAATTTACTATAGAAAAGGTAATCCCTGGCGCAATTACAATTTGCGACAGTAAAAAATTATTTTTTTGCAAAATTTACTATAGAAAAGGCAATCCCTGGCGTAATTAAAATTTGCGACAATAAAAAATTATTTTTTTGCAAAATTTACTATAGAAAAGGCAATCCTTGGCGCAATTAAAATTTGCGACAGTAAAAAATTATTTTTTTGCAAAATTTACTATAGAAAAGGCAATCCCTGGCGTAATTAAAATTTGCGACAGTAAAAAATTATTTTTTGCAAAATTTACTATAGAAGAGGCAATCCCTGGCGTATTTAAAATTTGCGACAGTAAAAAATTATTTTTTGAAAAATTTACTATAGAAAAGGCAATCCCTGGCGCAATTAAAATTTGCGACAGTAGAAAATTATTTTTTGAAAAATTTACTATCGAAAAGGCAATCCCAGGCATATTTAAAATTTGCGACAATAAAAAATTAATTTGTGAATAATTTACTATAGAAAAGGCAATCCCTGGCGCAATTAAAATTTGCGACAGTATAAAATTAAATTTTGAAAAATTTACTGTTGAAAAGGCAATCCCTGGTGCAATTAAAATTTGCGACAGTAAAAATTATTTTTTGAAAAATTTACTATAGAAAATGCAATCCCTGGCGCAATTAAAATTTGCGACAGTAAAAAATTATTTTTTGAATAATTTACTATAGAAAGGGTAATCCCTGGCGCAATTACAATTTGCGACAGTAAAAAATTATTTTTTGAAATATTTACTGTAGAAAAGGCAATCCCTGGCGCAATTAAAATTTGCGAGAGTAAAAAATTATTTTTTGAAAAATTTACTATAGAAAGGGTAATCCCTGGCGCAATTACAATTTGCGACAGTAAAAAATTATTTTTTGAAATATTTACTGTAGAAAAGGCAATCCCTGGCGCAAGTAAAATTTGCGACAGTAAAAAATTATTTTTTTGAAAAATTTACTATAGAAAAGGCAATCCCTGGCGCAATTAAAATTTGCGACAGTAAAAAATTATTTTTTGAAAAATTTACTATAGAAAAGGCAATCCCTGGCGTAATTAAAATTTGCGACAGTAGAAAATTATTTTTTGAAAAATTTACTATAGAAAAGGCAATCCCCGGCGTAATTAAAATTTGCGACAGTATAAAATTAAATTTTGAAAAATTTACTATAGAAAGGCAATCCCTGGCGTAATTAAAATTTGCGACAGTAAAAAATTAATTTGTGAATAATTTACTATAGAAAAGGCAATCCCTGGCGTAATTAAAATTTGCGACAGTAAAAAATTAATTTGTGAAAAATTTACTATAGAAAAGGCAATCCCTGGCGGATTTAAAATTTGAGACAGTAAAAAAATATTTTTTGACAAATTTACAATAGAAAAGGGAATCCCTGGCGCAATTACAATTTGCGACAGTAAAAAATTAATTTGTGAATAATTTACTATACAAAAGGCAATCCCCGGCGTATTTAAAATTTGCGACAGTAAAAAATTATTTTTTGAAAAATTTACTGTAGAAAAGGCAATCCCTGGCGTATTTAAAATTTGCGACAGTAAAAAATTATTTTTCGAATAATTTACTATAGAAAAGGCAATCCCTGGCGCGATTAAAATTTGCGACAGTAGAAAATTATTTTTTGAAAAATTTACTGTAGATAAGGCAATCCCTGGCGAATTAAAATTTGCGACAGTAGAAAATTATTTTTTGAAAAATTTACTATAGAAAAGGCAATCCCTGGCGCAATTAAAATTTGCGACAGTAAAAAATAATTTTTTGAAAAATTTACTATAGAAAAGGCAATCCCTGGCGCAATTAAAATTTGCGACAGTAAAAAATTATTTTTTGAATAATTTACTATAGAAAAGGCAATCCCTGGCGGATTTAAAATTTGCGACAGTAAAAAATTATTTTTTCAGAAATTTACTATAGAAAAGGTAATCCCTGGCGCAATTACAATTTGCGACAGTAAAAAATTATTTTTTTGCAAAATTTACTATAGAAGAGGCAATCCCTGGCGTATTTTAAAATTGCGACAGTAAAAAATTATTTTTTGAAAATTTACTATAGAAAAGGCAATCCCTGGCGCAATTAAAATTTGCGACAGTAGAAAACTATTTTTTGAAAAATTTACTATAGAAAAGGCAATCCCTGGCATAATTAAAATTTGCGACAGTAAAAAATTAATTTGTGAATTATTTACTATAGAAAAGGCATTCCATGGCGTAATTAAAATTTGCGACAGTATAAAATTAAATTTTGAAAAATTTACTGTAGAAAAGGCAATCCCTGGCGCAATTAAAATTTGCGACAGTAAAAAATTATTTTTTGAAAAATTTACTATAGAAAAGGCAATCCCTCGCGTAATTAAAATTTGCGACAGTAAAAAATTATTTTTTGAAAAATTTACTATAGAAAAGGCAATCCCTGGCGCAATTAAAATTGGCGACAGTAAAAAATTATTTTTTGAATAATTTACTATAGAAAAGGCAATCCCTGGCGGATTTAAAATTTGCGACAGTAAAAAATTATTTTTTCAAAAATTTACTATAGAAAAGGTAATCCCTGGCGCAATTACAATTTGCGACAGTAAAAAATTATTTTTTTGCAAAATTTACTATAGAAAAGGCAATCCCTGGCGTAATTAAAATTTGCGACAATAAAAAATTATTTTTTTGCAAAATTTACTATAGAAAAGGCAATCCTTGGCGCAATTAAAATTTGCGACAGTAAAAAATTATTTTTTTGCAAAATTTAC
>CAWVNZ010000994.1:0-43054 GCA_963930735.1 Dioctria linearis
TCTCCTTAAAACTGTTTCCGCAAAAAGTAATCCCTACCTGATCATTTGGTAGGAGCCCCTTTACGGCATGTTGAATAATGTCTTCCACCGAAGTCTTAATCTGCGAGGTGGGCTCCGCATTTTGGGGCACCGGTGCGATTTTAAACTCTACTTTACGGCCTCGTATATTGAACCTTTTGATATAGGTTATGTTGTCTTTTGAAATAATGAATTTTTCCATATTTCAATAAATTGTTATGACCGAACACTTTAAGTATCCAATTAAGAATGGGATAAACAAGCTCGTTTCGGTATATTTATAGCAACCAGGTCTGAAATAATTTTTATGTCTAGGACGATTTATTCCCAAGTAATACGAAATATCCCGAAGCGATAGTGCTAGAAATCATACATCGATTCAATAAATAATTTCTTAACCCTGTCATTACTCTTGTATACAAGGGGGCCTCACACGATCAAGTCAAATATCTATAATTTATTACTGATCTCTGCTTAATGATTGAAAGACGAGGCTATAAATCCGTTATTTTAATTGTACTATTAATAATTATATAGCCCTATCGAGGTGGATAATTCATAATATGGTATCAGGCCAACATAAATTCAGACAGCAGAATTTGTTTTGATATACTCATGCCTGGCTAACTCAGATTTTTTTAATTCTACTCTCATAAAAAAACAACAACAACCAGGCCTTAATCACATCGCGGTCGGATTCAAGTTTTTAAAATTTGTAAGATCTACAAGAAATATGCCTACTATTGAAAAATGACGTACAGAAGTGTGACTAACTGATCAAGTCTGGCTGGAGCGGCAGAAAAAATGACTAAGTGGTGTGAAGCATTGGTGTACAAAAAAAGAAATGCAACAACAGCCGAAGATATAAAAATATCGATGCAGGTTTAAACCATGCTTGCTAGCTGCATGAGCACTTAAGCAAGATTTTGTGTATCTGCTTGCCTGGTAGTGCAAATTTAAAGTTATCCAGTACCTATAAATATATAAATACATTGGTGTGTGTGTGTGTGTGTGTGTGTGTGTGTGTGTGTGTGTGTGTGTGTGTGTGTGTGTGTGTGTGTGTGTGTGTGTGTGTGTGTGTGTGTGTGTGTGTGTGTGTGTGTGTGTGTGTGTGTGTGTGTGTGTGTGTGTGTGTGTGTGTGTGTGTGTGTGTGTGTGTGTGTGTGTGTGTGTGTGTGTGTGTGTGTGTGTGTGTGTGTGTGTGTGTGTGTGTGTGTGTGTGTGTGTGTGTGTGTGTGTGTGTGTGTGTGTGTGTGTGTGTGTGTGTGTGTGTGTGTGTGTGTGTGTGTGTGTGTGTGTGTGTGTGTGTGTGTGTGTGTGTGTGTGTGTGTGTGTGTGTGTGTGTGTGTGTGTGTGTGTGTGTGTGTGTGGTGTGTGTGTGTGTGTGTGTGTGTGTGTGTGTGTGTGTGTGTGTGTGTGTGTGTGTGTGTGTGTGTGTGTGTGTGTGTGTGTGTGTGTGTGTGTGTGTGTGTGTAGTGTGTGTGTGTTGTGTGTGTGTGGTGTGTGTGTGTGTGTGTGTGTGTGTGTGTGTGTGTGTGTGTGTGTGTGTGTGTCTGTGTGTGTGTGTGTGTGTTGTGTGTGTGTGTGTGTGTGTGTGTGTGTGTGTGTGTGTGTGTGTGTGTGTGTGTGTGTGTGTGTGTTGTGTTTGTGTGTGTGTGTGTGTGTGTGTGTGTGTGTGTGTGTGTGTGTGTGTGTGTGTGTGTGTGTGTGTGTGTGTGTGTGTGTGTGTGTGTGTGTGTGTGTGTGTGTGTGTGTGCGTGTGTGTGTGTGTGTGTGTGTAGGTAACAGGTAAATCACCTTGTGCAAGACCACTACCAAAATCCCATGTTGAAATTTCGGGCACAAAATTCCATGTATTTTTAATGAGAAAATCCAAAGTCACTTTTGCAACCTCGAAATTTCAAGGTTGCAAAAGTGAATTAGGACCTCCATAAGAAATAACATGGGATTTTGGGCCCGAACTCTCATTACTTACCTACTCGACTGGCTTAAGTTTTTCACTCGATACGCCTCTTCCTAATTAGTTATTTACTCAATGTTAATTTATGGTGCGAATTAACTCAAACTTAATTTGTGTGGGTTTTCGGGAACGCTAATAATAAATATTAGGTCAAAATTCGAAATTCAAAATGACAGTGAAAGCTGTTTTTCTTATTTATGCTCCAATTCAATTCAATAAATCGATCTTTGGAGGTCTCCGAGGCGACAGATAACGAATTCTCGATCAAAATTTCAAAACAAGCTTTTATAGTTCGAATCGAATAAAAAACCGATGTCTGGAGATTTTCGGAGTTGTGAATTGCGAGTTTCTGGTCAAAATTTAGAAACTAAATAATATTTAGGTATACATATTAAAAAAAAAGACGCCTTTGTACACTAAAATACTTAATTTTTTTTCTATTTTTTTTTTTTTTGTGACGGTAGATAAGAGTGACGCGCTCATTGATTTCACGAGTGTCGGTTACAAGTTTATGCGTGGCGAAAGGCTTCAATATTTATAGTAGGTTTAGCATACCAACACACTGCGGTTGTTCGCCAGTATGACTTGACGGCCATCTTATGTTGTTGAGTGGCTATCGCTAGACTGAAAGTAAGTGTCTAGTACTATTTGTACTTAGATCTGTTTAAGAAGAATTGGTAGAGGAACGATTATTTAGCATGCTGTTGACGATTTTTGCCATCTCGGTACATTGTGTCGCTCTCAGGGGTTTATATATGTGTTTCCAGGTAAGACATAGATCGATATCAAAGCCACAAATCCATCAAATTCTCAAATATCGCTGAAGTTAAAACCAACCGGCATCGATTTAAGTTGGGCATTTGGTCAAGGAAGCTGCGATCCAGAAATCCTTCCTATCCGTTTGAACTTTTTTATCGTTTGTTGATTTTGCTGGTTTTTAGATAGCGATTATTTTTGTTTTCTGAAACTTCCTGATATTTCGGTTGTATACATATCATTATGAATCCTATATACATTTCAATTGCCTAGAGCCAGATCCACAGGTTTTTGAGTAATTCAGTGTTGGTTTTGTCGATATCGTTCGCTTTGTCCAAGATTTGGTTATTAGAATTGTGGCATCCAGCTCGTTGGAGGTAATATTAACCACATATCCGACGGACAATATAGGCATGATATCATTCAGCAATTTTAAAGAGCTAGAATTGCTGCTATTAAACTAACGGCTAACAGCCTCGGATTGCTCTTTACACGGCTCATTATAGTTGGGTGATTTTTTTGTAGTAGACTTCCTGCTGTCCGGCTCTATGAAGTGAAATCTAAATCTAGTTTTTTTCCCTTTTGGGATCAGAGCAGTTCACTATTTCCGAATTTTCCGTATTCCTGGTATAGGAGCTCGCATTCGGCAGACCAATTCCGGTTATATATGTTTACCATACCCTCGGAGGATGTTTTACTTTACTACTGCTTACGTACGTTGTAAGATTTTTCTGTAGTTCCTGGGTTATTAGTGGTATCATCATTAACAAATATGGTAATAACTGTGTTCCTTGAAAAATTATTCTACACCGCTATATCGAAATTCCACCTAGGATGGGTAATGGAAAGCAATAGTGAAATTTGTATGCGAGTTTCTTGAAAGAGTTGCTGATTCTTAGAAAAATCGCTTAGAACTTACATCAAAATTTGCTGAGAGAGTTAGACGACATTTGCTGATGTAACTAAACTTCTAATGTTTTACTTACATGCTAACATAGGTAATTTCTGCCAAACTTGAGAAATAAAAAAATATGTGAATATCCTCCTTACCTACCCCATTGTGGAGAATCCGTGATGTCCTAAAAGAAAACCAAATATTTCACAAAGGAAAAAGTACTTAATGAAATATTTATCTGATTATTTCCAGAAGCCTGCATAATTAAGGTGCTCCTGAAACGTTTGGTGATCAGGATTCCAGTTGAAATTTGTCTACCAGTTTAAAGGAATTGAATGCTGAAGTCTCTTCGCTTCAAGCCAGAATTCTGTCACTCGAGGCTCACGTCGATAAAATTGAACAATCAACAAGGTCTGCCGATGCATTTATTTTGGGTGTTCCAGTTTTGCCTCAGGAAAACGTCAATGAAATTATCCACAGACTCGCTACTGTTTCTGATTTGCCGGCACCTAATATCATTACAGTATTTAGGGTAAAAATTAACAATCGTCATCTGAATCTGTTAAGCCTTCAGCTATAGTGATTAAATTCCGGAGTACCTCTGACAAGTTTCGATTTATTGGCGCTCTCCGTAAGAAAAAACCTAAGTTAAAAGATGTTGATCTATCTGGAAGCAGCGGAATCTTTGTGCATGAAAGTTTAACAGCTAAAAATCATAAAATTTTTAAGTCAGTGATGGAGATTTAACGCAGTGGTAAAATTGCAGCAGTCTTCACGCATAACCGAGCCGTGTACATACGTCAGTTGGGTGATTCACAGCAGTACAATGCAGTTAAAATTACTACTAATATACAATTAAGCAAACTTTTATTGTATGCAAATATACCAGATAGTATCATCGTTAATTCTTCTTAGTGATGGCTTTTGTAGAGCGGTGATTGTAACTATAGAATGGGTTTTGAATCTTTTTTTTTATTTGTTGTATTTAAATTTTATGCTAATTTTTTTTCTATCATTATTTTTTAGTAAAACTTCATCTTCTTCTTTCTCATCTTCTTTTATGATGGTATTGTTGCTACATTATGTAATCTTCTGGCTTGGAGTTCCTAGTGATCCTTGTGATGAACACTTCACGTAATAATTTATTGTCTGACAGCATGGATGAGGGAAGATTGGTCGTGGACTACACAAATAAGAATTCTGCATTGTTAAATGTCTGTCATCTCAATGCCCGGAGTGTAAGACCGTCTTACATTTTTAATAATTGTAAATTAGACGCATTATCACGGCTTCATCCTTGTATTAATAATGATGAAGTTATGATTCCCGGCTTTTCACTGTTCCGAAGCGACAGAAAGTGTTCTGCTGGTGTGGAGTGGTGATCTACTTAAATAGCAAATACAATGCCAGAGTAATCTTAGAGACTACCAATGAATCACTATGTATCGAATGCCTGTTTATTGAGGTTAAAACGGCAAGGCTAAAGTACTATTAGGTTGTGTATATAAACCTCCTTCGGTTAGCTCGCTTGATAGTCTTTATGATGCTATAATCCAATACAGTGGATCTTATTCTATTAATATAATATCGGGTGACTTTAATATTAATATGTTGTCAGATAGTTGTGCAAGGCGCAACTTTGTATCTTTTCTAGAAGCTGTTAATCTCAGTATAGTAAATTCTTTGCCAACTCGTGTTTTTCGTAGTGGTGAATCCCTTCTGGATCTTTTCATCACTGATAGAGGCGATCTTGTGCGTGATCAGCTAACGTTCGACGTCCGCGGAATTTCGGATCATTCTGGAGTTATTGTTTCTTTTAATATCGATGTTGTTAGATCCTTCAAATATTTTTTACCGAGCATATAATGCCATTGATTTAGATGCTTTAACGTCTGCTGCCTCTCTGATTGATTGGTCATGTCTTTATGCTACAAGTGATATCGACTATCAAGAAGCTATCTTTAATTAGACATTTATGAGATTGTTCTGCTGAAAAGGATAAAATGCCGTTCTGAGTGCAATTGGATCAATGATGAAATAAAAACTTCTATTCGTGATCGAAATTTTGCCTCTAAACTATGGAAAAGGCTCCGTGGTGAATTCCTATGGAATAATTATCGGACCCTTAGAAATAAGACATGTGCTTTAATTAGGAAGGCTAAAATTAATTTCTACTCTAAAAGGCTTGATCCAAGTTTACCTTCTCACGAACTTTGGAATAACATTCGTAAGCTTAATATCATTAGAGGCAGCGAGGAATGTGTAGCTGATCCTGACTTGCTTAATAAATACTTTTCCTCGGGCTCAACCTCAGTGGTAGTAGATACTTTCGATCTCTCTATTCCTAATGCTACAAATAATTTCTCTTTTTGAAATATTTGTACCACTGAGCTTCTGAATGAATTTACATCTATTAAGTCAAATGCTACAGGCTCTGGTGGTATTGAAATGCGTTTCCTGAAACTATTATTGCCATCCCTAATTAATCATATTAGACATATATTTAATACTACTAATATATATATATAATATATATATTAGACATATATTTAATACTACTAATAATATTAATACTTTCCCTTCAGCTTGGATAACAGGGCTTGTTGTTCCTTTTAGAAAGAGGTCCAAAGCATCGTCCCCTGAAGATTATAGACCTATTACCATTCTTCCTATATTGTCCAAAGTATTTGAAAAAGTCTTATACAAACAAATCATCGACCATGCTAATATTAATAACTTGATCAGTTCTATCCAGTCTGGTTTCAGAGCAAAACACAGCACAACTTCATCGTTACTACTCCTCACAGATACGATAAGATGTAGTATGGAAAATAAGGAAGTAACTCTCCTTACCCTACTTGATTTTTCGAAAGCGTTTGACTCTGTTGATTTTAAATTATTATATAATAAGCTGGTTGTAGAATTTGGTTTTTCTGGTCCTGCGGCTAAACTCATATATGATTACTTAACTAATAGGAAACAATAAGTTTTTTGAAACTCGAAATCTACCAAAACTCTGTTCTCTCTAATCAGGAGTGCCACAAGGATCTACCTTAGGTCCTCTTCTTTTCATTCTATACGTAAATGATCTGGAAAATCACATTATTATTCCTAAACGAGGACAGTTGACTAAACTCATTCTCAGACAATACCATGATATCATATTACACGGTGCAACACATCTTATGTTAGCAACATTAAGGAAAAGATACTGGATGATAGATGCACGAAACAGAAATCGACATTTTGTTCACCAATGTATCACATGTCATAAACATAAAGTAAAAACATACTCACAACTCATGGGAAATTTTCCTAGTGCTAGGACAAACATTTCGCGTCGATTCACATACACTGGCGTGTGGACCGATAGATGTCAGAATGAGTAAGGGTAGAAGTGTAAGATCACACAAAGGTTACATAGCAATCTTTATTTGCTTGGCAGTAAAAGCAATTCATATTGAACTCGTTAGCGATATGACAACACGAACATTCATAGCTGTTTTGAGAAGATTTATTGCACGTCGAGAATTATGCTGACATTGTAGTGCCCCTCGAGCAATTAAAAGACGTTTTTACGATAATTACTTTACTTCTTTATTGACTCAATGTTTTTAAAACTGCCCTATCTCAACAATGTTAAAAATATTGACGACCCGCCCTCTTAACTTCACGCTAACTTGGAAAAAACGCGACTCTAAACTGAACGCTTAACGGCGAGAATAATACGGCACTCGACAGACCAGTCATTGGTCTTTTATGAACCTATACTCGGAAGTAAGCTTTCTTTGCTCACAACGCGGATGTAAACAAACCACAACAACCTTGTCTTTATTAAAATTTTTCTTCTCATATATACTTTATTAAAATTTCATGACTAATTAATTCACATGGACCTTAATATATAATCTTACTTATTTCTTATCTAATGTTTTAATTTCTTTATTTTTTATTGAATTAATAATTAATAATTTTATAATTACATGTTCACGTTTTTATACATTTTTCTGAAAAATTCTCTTTATTTTTATTTTATTTTACTATTGTGCGGGTCTCACAAACATACTATGCTTATATTATATATAGAGTTACATACCCTAGTTACGAATATACCAATTCCTAAGGTTGCCATATACTTACATTATTTTTACATCTACAGTAGCTATTCTAACTGAACTAACTGCTTCCCAACGGCGGTTGGTAGGTGAGTTGTTGGCAAGTTGGCTGTTGTGGGGATGACCAGTTCAATGCCGTTGTCAATTTCTTTATCCTCTTGCTCCAGCTGTACCATTTTCGACTTTCTGGTTGATTTCAGTATCGTAGGTAAAGAAAGTCGACAGCCTTCTAGCGCTTATTCGATGTTGGTTCTTTTTCCACCGTCTCAAGTGCATGAAGACTCCTATGATAAGTGCCAAACTAATTATACCCAAACCTCCTGTGATGGATGTGGTCACTATATGAATTTGGTGAGGCCGGATTTGATGTCTGTTGCTCTCCTCTTCCTCGATATCACTCTGAACTCTCTTAATGTTGACTTCTTGTGCTTTCCACGCCTGATTAAAATTATGCGCCGCCAATAAACGTATCTCGTGCTTTTCTGGCTTCAACGTATCTGTTTTCTTCGATCCTGCTTGAGGTGTTATGCTGTCCCAAATTGGTAGCTCCGACCGTACTGGTTGCCAGAGAACTTGATTACTGCGAGATTCATCTTCAGAGGTTATCAGCACGTCTCCCATTTGCAAATGACAGTGTTCTCCGATTGTCAGTACCCCTGTTGACGTAAGTTCTCCTATTGCGGTTGGCGAGTTCCGGCAGTTCACTTCTAATTTTGCTTTTCCGGACATCACAAAAAGCCAATGATTTCTTGTCACCATTTTGACTAAGCTGTCCCATTTGGCCACGACCTTCTCCTTGCATGCTCCTGCGTTGACGTTGAAGCTGCGAAATAAGTTGAGGACGCAGTTGTCACCAATAGCTGTGATGACGGGACCTAGCTGAGGGCACAGAATCTGTTTATGATCTGCTAAAGTTATAAGCTGCTGGCATTCATGATATTGTTGGTAGTTTAGCAAGGTATACTGTCGCTCGTGGTTGTTTGCTGCAACGAATTCGGCGTCCAGATCATATATATGGTAGCCCTTCTGGTCCATTGCTGTAGGAAATGTATAGACTTTGTACAAGTCGAATAAAACTCTTTGTGGTTGGGGGATTTCTACCCTGACCAAAATTTTTTGATCTGCCTGAATAGCTTGTACCTTTGCAATCTGGATCAATAAGTGGAAATCTTGGAATTTTTCGTCTAAATTAAATGCTCTAGTAACGTTTGCCATTATCTCAGATATTTTTCGAGCGTGAATTATAGCGGGGTTTAATTTTCCTGCATTCAACGACACCACAATATTGGACAGTGTCTCCTGTATATCGCTAATTTCTTGCAACTGAATTGTCATTAGCGTAATAATTTCATTGATCTCCATTCTTTGCTGCAAATTTGATAACTCATCGCTCTTATTTTGCTGAGCAGCGATGATGAATGAAATTTCACTCCAGAGCTCCTCACGTTCTGCATCAGCCTGCGCTCGTGATGCATTAAATAGGTCGAATGTTGATTTAATTAAAGTCGTCTGCTCCTTCAGAAGGTGAAAGGTCCGATTCTCCCTCCCATCAAGATCTTTAAGTCTGCTATTAATGTCATCCGAGTCGGCCTGATCCATTGTTCCAAAAAGTGTCTTAAAAACGGACCCCACTCCATCAAAAAATGAGCGCTTCATACGATGGGATGCTTCCCCATGCATATGATGGCTAAGCTCTTCATTCTGTCGTTCAATTCTGGACACCCAGGTTCTTATTTCCTTCGTTGCCACTTCGCATCTGGTACCTACTCCGATGTGCCTGATCTTGGCACATAATTCTCTGCTTAGTCTGCTGCAATTTTTTGCAAACTCCAACTCTTTTGTTAAATCTGGCATTTCCAGTTTAGTTAGAATCGTCCAATGCTTGCTATAGAAGTTCACCTTTCCCACATTCTCGAATAGTACCCCCGTTTGTGTTATGGGTTTGATGCTGTAGTCGGCATTCTCTGCATACAGTGATGTCACACTGACTAATATTATTATCATAAGCCTTTCCATTTTGGTTCTCCTACTTCTTAAATGTATTCCCTAATCTACTGGCAACCTTCCTAATATCTAAAATAAAAGCTTCTCCTATTTCTTCTTATTATTTATTTGTCTTAATTAGTTATTTATTCTTTACCTCTTTTCTTCTTTAGTACAACTCTAGATTTCTTTATGCTTTATTTCTTTAAAAACTTCTTATTCTTTATTTATCGCGAAATTCTTTAACATAAGAATTCTTTATTTATAAATCTCTTCTTCATTGTTTCCTTCTTTTTTTTTTAACTCTTATTGTGTCGTTAAAAAAATTTTTTACCAAACCTTACCTCATTTAAGATACCCTTCTTTACCTTTGCATCCGAATACCTGACCCCTTGTCTGAATACTTCTGTTTACAATATGACACCTGTAAAATAACAGAGGTTAATGAGTAATCAACTAAGTAGGGTGAAGTGAAATTGATCATTCAACAAATTTTGCTAAACGGTTAGTGTGAATCCACTTAAGTTTTTCGCCCTGAAGAATCGTTACATTCTCCGGATTGTGTACATGTATGACCTCATAGGGTCCTTTAAAAATTGCTGATAATTTTCCTGCGCGGCCTGGATCTCTGACCAAGCCCTTTTCGCCGACATGTATCCGCTCTGCCCTGGTCTTCTTATCATAATAATTCTTTGACGTAACCTTACTCTTTTGCAGATTCTCCCTTGCCAGCTCAAATGACTTTTGCAGCTTAAAACTTAGTGCTGCATGATATCTGTCGGCATTGTATAATGGTTCTGGTTTGGTTTGTAACCTGCTAGGAATTCTCGATGCAAACCCGAAAAGTGTTTCCATCGGTGTGAGTTTAGTGCCTGTATGTATTGTATTGTTATACGCATGAGCCGCCGTTCTTAAATATTCGTCCCATGCTTGTGGTTCCCGATCCACGAAACTCCTCAAATAGTTTTCCAAAGTAGAATGTTGCCTCTCTACCGCATTTGACTGAGGATGATATGCCGTGGTTTGCAATTTTTTTACCTTTAACATCTTGCAGAGGCCTTTCATAATTTCTCCTGTGAAATGCGCCCCCTGATCGGTTACCAGTTGTTTCGGCAGTGAGTAACGACTCAGAATCTGTTCAAACAAAGCTCGGGCAACGGTATTTGCCTCTTCATCTGGTATAGCCACGAAGTCAACAAATCTCGTAAGATCATCCATTAATGATACGATATATTTGTTGCCATTGTGACTTACGGATAGAGGTCCCACCAAATCGACGTAAACCTTGTCAAACGGTTTCTCTGAAATTTTCGTCACTATCATAGGCATCTTAATGGTTCGCGCGTGCTTGTTTTTCTGACATTTTACACACTGTCGACCATATCTTGCGATCTCACCCTTCATCCCCCTCCAGCGGTAGAAACGCTTAATTCTGTCGAACGTTTTAATTCGTCCAAAATGTCCTCCGAACATAGAGTCATGATAATCTTTCAAGATCATCTGTACTTCCTTCGGGTCCGAAATTAATTTTGGCTCTGGCTGTCTTATCGCTCTTCCGGCAATCAACTCACACTCGCTCATCATGTCCCAGTCGTCTTCGGATTCCCGATTTTGACTTTCGTTTAATGCCATTTTCCTTCAGGCTTGGGCTCGAGTTACTTTATCATTAGAGATTTGGGGAATTCGGCTCAATGCATCCGCATTACTATTCTGCTTGCCAGTTTTATAAATAATCTCAAAATCATATTCAGGCAATTTCTGATGAAATCTCACCATACGGGATGTGGTATCCTTTACTTTAAAAATTTCGCGTAAAGGCTGGTGGTCGGATATAACTTTAAAATGTCTACCTAACAGATAACATTTGTAATTCCGCACAGCCCAAACGATGGCCAACATCTCTCGTTCGGTGGTAGAATAATTCCTCTCAGCAGGATTTAAAGTATGGCTGGCATAGCTTAGCGGCTTTCCCTCTTGTTCTAAGACTGCCCCTAAGGATTCTCCACTTGCATCTGTAATTAATGTGAATTCCTTACCAAAATCGGGGTAACGCAAGACAGGTGGCGTAGTTAAAGCCTCTTTTATAATACGAAAGGATTTGTCGCATTTAGAGTCCCAATTAAATTTTACCCCTTTTCTCAGCAATTTCGTATTGGGGGCCATGATTTTAGAAAAGTTCGGTACGAATTTTCGTAATAGTTAGCTAGTCCCAGAAACGACTGTACTTGACGCATAGTTCGTGGTCTTGGCAAATCACGCACTACTTTAACTAACCGTTCGTCCGGCCTTACTCCCTTTTCTGAGCACACATGGCCTAAGTACACAACTTCCTTCTTCAAATATTGGCATTTCGAAGGCTGAAGTTTTAAATTGTGTTCCCTAAAACGCTGGAATACCTCCCGTAGTTTCTCGTGGTGTTCATCCAAATTTTTTGCAAAGATGACCACATCATCTAGATAAACGAAGCATTTTATTCCTTGTAGCCCTGTCAAAATCCCATTCAATAACGACTGAAAGAATGGGGGAGCAGTTTTTAGTCCAAATGGCAATCGCTTATACTGAAAGTGATTGAAATTGGTACTGAATGCTGTTTTCTCCCTATCTGCTGGATCAATTTGTACTTGGTGCTACCCGTTAACTAGATCTAACGTGGAGAAGTACCTGGAGTGACCCAATCTGTCCAATATATCTTCTATTCGTGGGAGAAGATATGCGTAAGGGATGCACACTTTGTTCAGTTCTCGAAAGTCTACGCACAGTCTAAACTTTCGATTACCATCTTCATCCATTCCCTTTTTAGGTATAAGTAGATCTGTAAAATTGAATGGACTCTTACTGGGTTCTATGATATCTTCTTCTAGAAGCTTTGCTAGCTGTTTCTGCCATTCTTCCCTGTGAGCTTCTGGCATCCTGTACTGTTTTTTATGTATTGGGCCTCTGCGTTAGCCATAAGTGGCAATTTGAAAGTTTCTGTTGACGTGTACGTGAGCTTATCTCCCGGTAAATAAAAAATATCGCTATATTCATAGCAGAGTTGAGCAACGGACTCTTTTTCTTCTGCATTAAGACTTTTCTCCAGCACTAACGAGTCCCTCCTGAGCTTAAGTCGGTGTTGGCTGGCGTGGGTCTTACTTCTAGGATATGAGAATGGGTATATTACAAACTCGTTTAATCTTTTTAATTGAGGCTGAAAATTCATAATTTCAACCGGTTCTGTTCGGGCGTTAATAACACCCACAAAGGCCTGTCCATTCCTAGGTTTAATTATAGTGTTCCCACAATATACTCCTTGTCTGATTTCCGCCGCCATGCATACCAACTCTTCTTGACTGGCCACATCTATCTTTACCAGTTGTTCTGTCCTGGCTTCTAGCGTGAAAGTTGAGCCTGAAGTATGTCTGGAACATGGTGGCTTCCTCATCTGTGGGTGGTTCCGTTGGTCCTCCGGTATCTTGGGTCCAAAGTTAAGAAGTTCCACCTCCTTGCGAGGAGGTTTGAATTCCCTATCTTCACCATCGCCCTCTGCCATGTGTGATTCACCCCACATTTCCTGAGGCCACCTTAAGGATGCTTCTGTTTTAACACTTTTAACCCTTTGTTCAGTTCCCATGCGAGGGGCTGTTGGCAAAGTGCTTCCTTTACATCGGCCTAACTGTGGCTCTATACTTGTGTGATTTACCTGCATCATTTCTTCTATCTTGGTGTCCCACTTATCTAATTCAATCTCGTCTTCAGCTGGATTCGTATTCTCTTTTTTACTACTACTATTCACCCTCCATAGGTACCTGTTTATACAATCCACAGCTCCATTTGCTTTACTCACAATATCTTTCAATGCTGACATCCGCTCTTGAATCCTATTTTTTAGCTCCTCATCTGAGGTAACTAAGACTTTATTAATGCTCGGTATACTTGTGCTTTTTTCCTTACCCTTCTTCAAGACGATTTTCTCAACACGTTCATTTCCTGTTATGTTTCGGAAGAGTGGATTCTGTTTCACAGGTCTTGCCTCGCCTTGTATTGCCACCTTTTCATCTATACAATCGATGATGGCCTTGCCTTTAAGAAAGTCCATCCCCAGTATCCCATCGGTTGGTATTGAGTATGTGTCTTCAATCGTGTGGAATTCACAGGACCGAATGACTGAACCGATGCGTAAATGGGCCTTGCAAGTTCCAATCGAGCTGTTTGAGCTCCAAATAATCCCCCTATCCTTATTCTTTGTTGAGTCTGTATGGGTGTATTTTGTTTTATTCGACTTATCTTAATTATGCTACAAGTCGCTCCAATCCACAAGTAATCTTAATCTATCTTCCACTCCTATGTCTGATCCTACTGTAATTATGTTATTATTTAACGGGCTTAATTCTAGTGTACTGGTTTCCTTTATTTGATTTTTAAAAAATTCTGATTTTGTCAATGGAAGGCAGCTGTGGATGAATTCCCCAGCTGCCGCTCTCCGTTTCCCAACTGCCGACTGACTGTTTTGCTCTCCTAAGTACTTCCGCAGACAGTTTTCAGTTAAGTGATCGCAAGTTCTGCAAAACTGGCAGTATAAAACTTCCCTTTCCTCTCGAGATTCATTTCTTCCGCTTGTGGCTACATTCGCGAATCTCACTTGCTGCTTCCTACATTCCATCGCTACATGACCATAGCCTCGGCATCTGGTGCGGAATGGAGGCTCTCGTTCCGCACCACATTCCTTTGCGAAGTGACCCTCCTTTCCACATCGAAAGCATTGCTTAGAACCTCGCTGACTGTTTCTGGGCGGAGTTCCTCGGTATTCTCTTACATTTGACTGAGATGGGCTCCCTGGATCTTTCTTGGCCAACCTGGGCTCCCATGTATACTGACGGGCTCCGCCGTTACTCTTAAACATCTCTCCTACTCCTGATGGCCGAAGCTGAAGACGTTTTGCATCCTTCTCGAAGTAAGTCGCTTCCTCACGCACTGCCTCCTGAGACTCGAACTTCCTTCCCGTCAGATGTACCTGAGTGGCATGATTAAGCACACCACCCTTGAAGGTTGCCACTGCATCAGACTCTAGCTCCGCTATTAGTCCTCCGTCTTTGTCCGGGTACTTTGCTGATATGGCTGTCTTGATCTGGCTCAACAGTTCCTTCAATCGGTCCGCAAATTCTCGGACGTCTTCACCTGGTCTTTGTCTGCAGGCCACCATCTCCGTTCGCAATTCACTAAATGACTTCTTCGGCATGTATCCTGTTTTAATTATCAGTTGCAGAGCTTCAAAATCTTTTGGTTCCTCTGATATTACCAGATAGTAAGCATCATCTGTCAACCGATACTTCACACATTTCATAAAAATGTTCTGCTCCTCAGGCTTCAGTCGGTCGTACAAATCCTTGCCGCAGCTTTAGAATCAGTACACCTTTTTCACCAGTTTTGGAGATCGATCTCCGGAAAACATGGGTATGTACTTGACGACCATATCCATCACTTTATCCTGTATATCCACCATTTTTATGTGATCTTCGTTTGATTTTCCACTTTCCTTATGTCTTATTTCCTTATTTTCCTTTACGCTAATTACACTGCCGCGTGCGATCGAATTTTGTTTTGGCTCCGACTGATGGTCCCAAAATACTAATCTTCTTGGTGACCACTTTCTGCTGTTTCCTTTTTTGCTATTGCCCTTGGTGGTTGACTGACGTTCCTGCAATTCTATCGGCAATTCCCGTTCGAGTTCGGCCGCAATCTGCTCTGCTTCCTTGAATTGAACGTTTAAGGTATCTACCTTCTTGACCAGAGCTTTAATTTCCTCGCGGCTATCCTTTAGTGCCTTTTCTATTGTCCCTTCTTCTTTTTGAATAATGTCGAAGGTTATAGTCACCAAAAGATCCACAACTTGTCTTTTCGTGCTTGATTGAGTGGCTGTTTCTAGTTCCTGTAGAATATTCTTGAGATCTCCATTCGCCACACGTTTTTTCAATTCTCCTGTTAAATGATCTGTGATATATTGCCAGTCTCTCTCATAATACTGAAGCTTTGTTTGGCACTGCTTTAATTCTTCTGATTTACTTTCCAGTTCCTGCTCCTGTGACTGGAATTGCAATAGTTGCTCCCTGGTCAATACATTAGACCTCCCCACTGACATAGATGTTTCTTGAACCCTATCGATATCTACTATTGCAAACGCGAGGAAACTTTAACACATTTAACGCAACGAAAAATCATTACATCACAAAACCTGAAGGCCCACAATGAGAATAATATGTATACTATATGCGGAAAAAATGGTCGCTAACAAAACGAAACCCCAAATAATTAAATATTTACTCATACTTTAAATTTTTCACCAAACACACGAGAAAACTTCCAAGCGCCCCTAACTATTACCGCTTAACCCAGCAACGCACACTAAGCATTACAATATCACCACTATTAAATTGAACAAAATCACCTCAAACGAAAATTCTGAATTAATAACTTAACCTATACTCGTAATTTAAATCATGAGTCTAGACCACATGGAAATGAGAGAAAAGTTTTTAAATTACCTTATCTAACACAGATAAATTTATCAAAATCTAAATTACACTCAACACTTAATATTATCACTTAATATAATCAATCACCTTAGGCTGAAAAGTAAATGGAGCAGCTAAAAATAATGTTAAATAAATGGCGAAGCCAAATGAGGCTTTGCACCAATTTAATTAACGTACAACTTGTTGTTAAATAAATAACGAAGCCAAATAAGGCTTTGCAACTATTTAATTAACGTATACCTTGTTTAAGAAAAAATGGAGCAGCTAAAAATAATGTTAAATAAATGGCGAAGCCAAATGAGGCTTTGCACCAATTTAATTAACGTACAACTTGTTGTTAAATAAATGGCGAAGCCAAATAAGGCTTTGCACCTATTTAATTAACGCATACATTGTTTAAGAAAAAATGGAGCAGCTAAAAAATAATGTTAAATAAATGGCGAAGCCAAATGAGGCTTTGCACCAATTTAATTAACGTACAACTTGTTGTTAAATAAATGGCGAAGCCAAATAAGGCTTTGCACCTATTTAATTAACGTATACCTTGTTTAAGAAAAAATAGAGCAGCTAAAAAAGCTTAACTCCCAATATAAAAAAATTTTAAAAATACAATACCTTTTTGTTTACGATAATTACTTTACTTCTTTATTGACTCAATGTTTTTAAAACTGCCCTATCTAACAATGTTAAAAATATTCACGACCCGCACTCTTAACTTCACGCTAACTTGGAAAAAACGCGACTCTAAACTGAACGCTTAACGGCGAGAATAATACGGCACTCGACAGACCAGTCCTTGGTTTTTTATGAACCTATACTCGGAAGTAAGCTTTCTTTCCTCACAACGCGGATGTAAACAAACGACAACAACCTTGTCGTTTGTTCTACCGGCTGCAGCACCTGAGTCGCTTAGTAGTAAACAATCGCCTTACATAATAATTACCATGCGAAGTTAATTATTATTGTAATCGTCGATTGCTCCACTAAGCGCTCATCGCAGCCAGCTGTTGGGCTAATCAGCAAAATAACCGACAGTTGCAGAACAATAGCATGCGAGGTTATTGTTTAGCAATTGCTAATTATTTCGCTCGAATGCGCCCTTGGCTGCTGGAAGAAGAATCTTCCTTATATTGGGCCATAACAACATATATACAGTGACTGTGGCACAAATTTCGTTGGTGCCAACACTGAACTACAAAAAATAGTCAAGAGAAACTCAGAAAGCTTAGAGCTACTCGCCAATTAGGGCATACAGTGGCATTTCAATCCACCATCATCTTCTCATTTCGGAGGACTTTCGGAGGCTGGAGTCAAGTCAACGAAAGATCATCTCAGACGAATCTTAGGCAATGCTGTCTTGACATATGAAGATTCGAACACAACTCTAATCCAAATAGAAGCGTGTCTTAACTCCATATCACTCTGCCCCTAAGTGATGACCCCACAGATATATCAGCGTTAACTCCAGGACATTTTTTGACTGAGGACAGTCTTTTAACTGCTCCAGAAGACAGGCTTCTGGAATTGAACATATATCGACTAGACCGATAGCAATTCACTCAACAATTAGCTCAAAGATTCTGGAAGCGATGGAATACTGAATACCTAACACGTCTTCAGCAGCGTCCTAAATGGCTAAAACAAGAGCAAAACATGGCAAAAGACGATTTAGTTCTCGTCAAAGACGAAAAACTCCCACCTTACAAATGGCCTCTTGGTAGAGTAATAGACCCCCATCCAGGTAGCGATAACTTTGTCCGAGTGGTCACTGTTCGAACGAAAGGAACAATTATTAAAAGACTAATCACTAAAATAGCACTGTTACCAGTCTAAACATTTAGTATACTAGTATGTAAATATGACCAAATAGATATGAACCACTGAAATTCTAATTTGATACATGAAATTATATAGATATTAATTAATTAGACTACGATATAGATATAGATACATCCTGTTGAACCCGAAGACTTCAAAAGGCGGGAGAATGTTGAGAATCCGTGATGTCCTAAAAGAAAACCAAATATTTCACAAAGGAAAAAGTACTTAATGAAATACTTATCTGATTATTTCCAGAAGCCTGCATAATTAAGGTGCTCCGGAAACGTTTGCTGATCTGGATTCCAGTTGAAATTTAATACGTTTCAAACATAAATTATTATTTTTTCGCGGATCACATCTTTCACTTGTCGTTGTCACGATTTCTTTGACATTTGCTCTACGCCGTCAGAGTCACTAACATATCTAACATGGACTGCCTGATTTGCTATTTCATATGGGTCACCTTTTTTTGGCAGGGTGTGACAATTATCTTAATTTCAAGTTTTACTTTTGCTTTAATATTCATAATAAAAGGTCAACAAATTATAGAAGCATCCGAAATTATTTCTCCTCTTGGAAGCGTATCTCCTACAACATCAAATATTTTTTAAACTTGATTTTTAAAGAAATAAAATTAAGCAATTTTTGTCGACCTGCCCCTAAAACTAGCTATGGGGGACAGAGAAAGGATTACAAATATTGTATTGCCATCTATTTCTATCCTATATATCATTTGGAAAACCACTGAACTGAAACTGGACTATGGTGTATTTTGTATAGAACTTATTATTTGTAGTTCAGCGGAATAAAGTAGTTAAACCAAAAAGGGACAACTATAGAAAAGTGATTCCATAATAATGTCAAATAATGTAAGGAATTTCAGTAGTATCAGCAGTCCATTTTATATATGTCAGTGGTCAGAGTACAATAATCATTTGTCGCATGGGACGATTGACGTATAGATTGCACCTCATTAAATTAAATTCTGGCGGCAACATTAGAATGAGAATTGAGGTCAACGAACTAAATTAAATTGAAGGTCATTTACCTGCTAGTGATACCGGGGTGGAAGGGACCGTTGGCTAAAAAACATTATTAGTACTCTTACCAAGCAAGTCGCGTATTAGAAAGCGTTGTAGTCTTAAGAATTGGAAATCTTAAAATAATAATTAAATTGTATTGCTATACGAGAATATATGTATTAAAGTGAACAATCTTTATAATTAATTTTGTGGAACCCTCTTGAGTTCGATAGTTTACGATTCGTAAGGCAAAATCTTCTGCGTGAAAAATATAAGAAAAAAAACCATTATCCCTACATTTTCCTCCACGATTCATCAAAGTCTACACTAGCGCACTTTTCAATTTATTAAAATTGTCAAAATATTTATCTTCTATGGAAAATTCCTTCACGTCCATATCACGTCGATACCCACACATACACTATGCAACAATGGCCACAATGAGTATAATCGTTGTAATCCAATTTACACAGTTATTTCAGAAATGCTCCTATCACCCTATCGTAATTATTATATCTGCTGTTGGAATGTTCTCAGCACTCCTTATTTGTTATGGTCATGCTTACAGACATTATTGGAGAACTTCTCTGTTATATAGATTCATTCATCCCACAGGTAGACTATGCGGAATAGAGAAGCACGTACGAAATTTAATTTGCTTAATTAGTTACTTACATACAGAATCTCTCTAATCTCTTTCCTAAAAAGGTATTAATGAACACACAAACATTTCATGCATTCTACCATTCGAGAAAATAGGGTTCCATAGTACATAAGAGAACAATTTCTCGTTTAGAAGCAAATAATATTGTTGTTTCCAAGGTACGTTGAAGTTGTAACTGGTATTTTTTTCAATTATGCGTTATATTTTCCTCTTTATCAAATCCTAATTTTTTTTTTAAGTTTTCTATTCAACATACTTTGGTAAAAAAAAGAACGCAGCAAAATAGCGGTCCTCACCATTGTAACAACAATACCAAGGGCCATGGTTTCGCATTCGATCCCGGCTTTTTTTAAATTTGTTAAAATTTCTCATTACCTATCTTCACTCCTATGATCTTCTCCACCCGTTATCAAGTATCAACAGTAATAATAATCGAGACTGGTTCTAAAGGGGGGGAGAGGGGAGCGCATAGAACATTTATAAGGCTAATCACTGAACTCCTCCACCATAAGCAAAGACGTTAACCAGAAAACATTTGGGATATCAAACTATATGGTGTGTTTTCCAAATAAACGACTGATATTGTCCCCATCATTAGGACACCAACTGTGTTCAAATCACCTGGGAAAGATAAAAGTATTCGAATGAAAAGAAAGAGCAAAATCACATGGGGATGTTTGACGGAGGTTCTCTTTGCTCCCTCAAGGAGAGTGAATAGTCTCTATATGTTCTAGAATTTTGTGATGGAGACAGACAGAAAACAACATTGGAAATCTTAGCAATTGATATTTAAGTAAAAAATAATAATTACCGTTTAATACTTTGAAAGTTGGGGTGGAATTACATATTCACATGACGTCGTTAGAATTAAAAGCATTTCTTATTTATTAAAACTTTTAAAATCTTTCCCTATTGTTCCTCCTAGATTTAGTAGAATTCAATTCCGTTATTCTTAGCTTTGTGAGGGGAATCAATGTACGTATGTACCTTTTACCACCGCATGTAGTGAACTAGGAAAACTAAATTTCGTTTAGTTGGGGTTACGAAAGCTTAAAATCTGAGTCCAGAATAAAAAGGAATGATTATTTGCATGATATTAGTACAAGGGTGGATACAGCAGGAGGCGATCGGGACGACCTCTTCCCTAGAGCTGTAATTAATCAAAGTTTATTATCTTAAAATTTATACTCTAATCAAATGAAATATTGCATCGAAATCGGCACTAAAAATAGCCAATAATTTCTCCCATCAGTTAATAAATTTTTAGATCACAAAGCTCTCTAGAGTTTCCCTCCATTTTATATTTACCGAAATATTGAAACTATATTATATTTGTCTATAAATCTTAAAATTTTCACGACACATTTATTTGGTATAACTTTAATTTAAATTTAAGTGAGCCCTAACCCTCTCTAACGAGAGTACTAAAACATAAATTAAATTAAATTTCAATTAAATGGCTTGGTGAATACGGCCCTTAATGTTTATCAAAATATTTAATTAAATCACTTTGCTTTGACTTTGCTTTCTTTATGTATCTTGAAAATTTTAAATTTTATACACAAATGTAATATAATTTAAAACTTTATTTAAATGTAAAATGACGGGAAACTCTAGATACCTTTTGTGATGTAGGTACCCATTAAGTGAAGGCAAAAAATATTTTCCATTTTATATTCCGGATTTTGAAGCAAGTTTTTTTAATTTTATTTTTTATATTTATTAGTTTTTTTTAGTCTTAAATCATTTACAAAAAATATAAAATTATATAATTAATGAATTTTCAGTACAAGACAAATTTTTACATTTTTGTTGTCATCGAAAACTTACAAAAGTCGAGTATATTGATGAAAAGGAATGTTTGAGATAATCATCTTAGCCTGGGTAATTAATAACAGATTTAGTTTTCTGTCCAATATTTAATTTAAAGCAGGTAGGCTTGTAGATATATTAACCCTACCTAATTAGCACTGCTCGACAATTTCTTTAACAAATTGTCGGTTTGAAAAGTAATTATTGGAAAATATTTTTTTTGAAAAAGTTGCCCCTATTTTTTTCAATAAATTGCAGCGCAGCCCAAGAGATTATGATGTTTGAACGAAACACAAGCTAGCTTTATGTGAAAACCAGCAGCACTAAGGTAAGGCAAAAATGTCTATTTTATGTGATACCAAATTTTACTATATACTTACGTGATCAAAAATTTATATTATATTAATAAAAGAACTCCGGCGGTATCTAGATGCTAATGAAATAAATGGTGAAATGGGAAGACAAAGCTATACAGGGTTGTCTAAAACTGAAGGCCAAATTACTGTGATGTTCGGTTTTATATAATGGCGAGCATATGGTACAAGGCTTTTCGAAGTATCATGTTGCTTGCTGCTCGTTATTAGTCTTGCTGCGACAGTTCTATCAACATACTGGAGTAAAAAATAAATATATGCACAACATATTAAACAAAATAGCTGCCATATGTCCTCCGGATGTATTTTTTTAAAAGAAAATCGAGTAAATTTTAATTATAGAAATAAAAAATATTTAAAAAAATTTTAAAATAAATAACTTTCATATATTAATTGTACTAAAAAGTAAAAAATTATTTTTTCTTTCTCTGCAATATACACAAGAAAAGTTTAATTGCAAAGTATGAAATGCTAGAGCTCAGATGACATCTTAAAAGTTTGGGCATCCATAACTTTAATAAAATTTGAAGGATTGTAAGTGTAACTGGTCCACGTGCCAAAAAATCAGATTCATGATTTTTACAAAAATACGATCCAAATGCCAAGCCCAATAATATGTGTTAACGGCTATACATAAAAAAATTAATAGTGGAGAGAAAAAATAGGTAAAACTGATTGAAAAGATTGACCTGCTTGTAATACGTTTATTGCGTAGACTTATACTAAAAATAATTTAATAAAAAAATAATAATTAACTTAGAAAAAAAATCAAGTAAAATGAAACAAAAAAATTTAAAAAAAACTATTATTCAATAAAAAGCTTAACTGCGAGCGTTAAATACTAATTTTAAGATATTACTGTCAGTCTGTAAAGAGAAAAGATCAAAACTAATAAAGCGAAAAAATAGCATTTCAAATTTTATTTAATAAATCAATATAGTTTATTAGTCTATCTCTGAACTAAATGGGTTAGTAGATTCTATACTTATCAGAAACTTCCCATGGTATGATGTATGGTATGACGTTGGAGATCCCGGTGCCCGTATTTACTATAAATCTAGACTATAAATTAACCGAGCATTAAACCCCTGAAAATATCCCAAAATGTTCAATGCCAATCTTCGTTCCCTATTTACTCCTGGGTTCCAAACCAAATCAGCAAAAAACCTCTGGAAATATCCCAAAAGAGATTTTATTTTTTATTGCCGATATAGCCTAGACATCAATTGGAATTTGTATTTAGTATGGAAACCTGGTTGAACAGAGTTCCCTACAACATTTCACTTGGATATGCCCCGAAATGAAATATTATGTGAAATCCTACTTTAACTTCAGCTAATTTTATATCTTCCAAATTAACTGGTTGAATAGTAATTAGTAGAAAAAAAAAGCAGGAGAAAAAAAAAACTTGAGATTATAGAATTTTAATCGTAGCTTGGTAATATTCCAAAACTTCGAATTTATTCTCGAATCTCAGTATATAGTGAAAAAATTTAAGTGAGACATTTTCTGGTAATATTCCAGAATATTTCCATTTTTAGGGTTCCGTACCCAAAGGGTAATAACGGGAACCTTATTACTAAGACTTTGCTGTCCGTCCATACGACACCAGGTTGCTTCTCATGAACCGTAATAGGTACACAGTTGAAATTTTCACAGACTATGAATTTCAATTGCCGCTTTAACACAAATAATAAATATAAAATTAAATTAAAGGGAGCCCCCATACAAGAAAAATAATTTTTCGTCGTTTTTTTTTCTTCCTTTTTGTTCTTATTCATTATTATTTGTTGAAATCGTAGAATATTTCTAAATTAGATAGCTGACTATGTACATACCGAATTACTTCAGGTCAATGTACGCATAAAACAAGAAAAACAATTGTACATAATTGCTACATATGTAAATCGGCATTGCTCAGGAATGCGGTGACCCAATAATACTTACATTGCAATAATTCACAAAATCGGTAACTATTGCAATCCAATAAAAACATTCTCACTGGGGTCACTGCCTTACGAGCGATTTACGCAAGAAAATTAATTTAATGTCAATTCAGCATTATAAGCATTTTGTATTTTATGCATTGACTTAGAGTTAGCTGTTTGTATATATAGAGTAAGATTGAGGAAATAAATTCAGTCAGTTTTATAGCGATTTGGAATACCGCAAGACATTAGAGTATCTATCCCAGCGTATTACGGCCCTTAACCAACTATGGGATGACTTTGAAAGTGTGGACACCGAGATACGCACTAAGCATGGCTCTGAACTACCTCACGCATACTTCATGAATGAGTATTACGATGGAATTCGTAGTGGCTACGAAAAAATCAAAGGCACAATGGTCACTAGAATGCAGCGGCTGCAGGAAGAAGAAGAAGCAAGATCTTCACAAATATAACCAGTGACAGAGACGCAAGCCCAATCCACTCAGAAGGAGAATGATCAAACACAACCAAATCCAGTAAAGCAAGTCACAGAGACGCAAGCCCAATCCACTCAGAAGGAGAATGATAAAACACAATCAAAGCCAGTAAAGCAAGTCACAGAGACGGTTATTGGAACGATGCCCCAACAACTGGTGTTAATGCAGGGTTTAAAGAGGATACTGACCAATTTGGAAGCACGTGAGCCACTTCGCTCCGAGCGATTTTACATGATTAAAATAAAAGCCATCGAAGACCACTGGCAGCAAATTCAGAATTTACACAACCACAGTTTGAATCATTGGAATAACAAAGATGACGTGATTAATATGGAAGACTATTTTGATCTGGAAGAACAAACACACGACATGCTCATACAACTACATGAATGCTGTCAATCAGATATAGAAGCTGACAGAAATGGATCACCGTTAAGAACAGAACACAGCGCAAGACCAATGATGAAACTCCAAAGGTAGAATTACCCAAATTTAATGGCGATTATTTAAAGTGGAAGCAATTTCCCGACTTATTTACTGAGCTGGTTCACAATCAACCTATAGCCGCATGTCAAAAATTGTGGTACTTAAAGGGTAGCCTAACTGGAGAAGCTGAGAAACTGGTCAGACATTTAAGTATCTCCGAAGCAAATTATCTCTCAGCCTGGAAGGTAATCAAGGACCGTTATGAAGATTACTGGTCACTGCACTTCTCAACAAGTTACTTTCGCAACCAGCAGCAACTACTGAGAGTGCCTTCGCAATAAAGGCAATCCATGACACTACACAACAGTGCCTTCTCGCCCTGGAGAACCTAGATGTCAATACAAGTCATTGGGACGCTCTTGTATTACACATTTTGATAAAGAAGTTGGATAAGACCACACACACACTGTGGGAACAATCAATAACTCAGTCTAGATCACTTTCAACAATAAAAGAGTTTCTAGACTTTTTAGAAACACGGTATCAGTCTCTGGAGGCCCTCGGCGAAACAACTAAGATAGAAAAGAGAAGGCAGCCCACCCAGAGAGCATTTACCACAACAGTTAAGACAAACTGTCCATCATGCAACAATGACACCGATCATCAACTCTTCGCGTGTCAAAAATTCCTTCAATTATCGCCATCCAAACGAATTGCACTAGTAAGAAGAATGAATGCATGTCTCAACTGCTTGAAGAAAGGTCACATGATGGCCAACTGTCCATCCGGAGGGTGTACTAAATGTGGAAAAAGACTTAATACACTGCTTCACATGCAATCTGTAAGTCAACTGCCGACGAGTAATACACTGGCAAGAAATAACAATATTGCAGCAACTACGGCCCAATCATCCAGAAGGTAATGAGACTGAACGATCGAACTCACTTACCGCAAAGGCTACGGCTAATATTAGAAATTATATCCTACTAAGTACGGTTATCGTAAGGGTGAGCAACAATTCTGGTCAAGGCATCGAGTGTCGAGCCATATTAGATTCTGGATCTCAAATACATCTGATAACAGAAAGACTAGTTAAAAGACTTGGACTTTCGGGAACCTTCGACAGACTTAACATAGAAGGTATTGGCACACGTAGACAACAAGCGCAGAAGCGAGTCAATATAGGGCTAGAATCCCGCATCAATGGTTTTAACACTCGACTAGAAGTTCATATCTTACCCCGGATCATCTCTCCGCAGCCCGCACACATGATAGATGTTTCATCATGGTCAATACCAACAAACATACAACTAGTGGATCCACGCTTTAATCAGCCAGACACGATAAATCTGTTGATTGGTGCTGAACTATATTACTCGATCTTGTCAGTTGGACAAATTAGATTGGGCGACGCACTCCCAACTTTGCAAAACACAGTGTTTGGCTGGACAGCAGCAGGAAAGATTCCTCGAATAGCCACCGACCAAAAAACCTGTGGAGTGTATTCAGAGGACGAAACACTTAATCGACAAGTAGAAAAATTCTGGATACTGGACGACTCAGAACAATCATCGCGGGCATTTACGTCAGCAGAAAAACAATGTGAGACACACTTTGTTCAAACTACGAGAAGAAATGAGCATAGTCGCTTCATAGTCAAATTGCCATTCAAGAATGACCCAGTAGAATTGGGAGAATCTAAAAACATAGCATTTCAAAGATTAACAGCCCTGGAAAGAAGATTATCCACTAATCCAGAACTAAAACAACAATACTTACGGTTCATGGAAGAGTATATTGCACTTGGGCACATGAAAGAAGAAAACCTCACAAATATAGAGGAACCATACAACTTCCTTCCACACCACTGTGTGATTAAGCCTGAAAGTAGCACTACGAAACTTCGAGTCGTTTTTGACGCATCTGCCAAAACTTCCACAAATATCTCATTGAATGACGTATTAGCGACAGGACGAACAATCCAGGTTGATGTCTTCTCAATTTTACTAAGATTCCGCATGCCAAGATTTGTGTTTACTGCGGACGTCGAAAAAATGTATCGGCAAATACGAGTCCACAATGAAGATAGAAAATACCAGCTTATTTGGTGGCGGAAGAACCCTACGGATCAAATAAAATGCTATAAACTTTGCACTGTGACATACAGCACAACGTGTGCTCCATACTTAGCAACCCGATGTCTGCAAATGCTAGCGGAAGGACAGACCCAACAATATTCGCTAGGAGCTGAAGTACTAAAACGCGATTTTTATGTGGATGATGTACTCACTGGAGCTGATAGCTTGTCGACGGCAATCGAAACACAGACGCAGCAGAGGGTCATGCTCCAATCATCTGGATTTAAGTTGAGAAAATGGTGTGCGAATCACCCAAGCTTGCTGAAGGATATTCCACAAGAGGATCAAGAAATTTTACTAAACTGTGGCAGTAAAGAAGAGGATCATATCAAAACAATTGGATTAACTTGGTTACCAAAAAGTGATGAACTGTGCATCAAAACTGTATGGTGTCACAAAAGCAAGATCACTAAGCGTACGGCATACTCAGACATCGCACAACTCTTTGATCCACTAGGCATGATGGCTCCAGTGGTAGTCACAGCTAAAGTGTTTCTACAAAGATTATGGGCCTTGAAATGTGATTGGGACGCAGCACTTCCTCAAGAACTTCACATATATTGGTTCAACTTCCGGGAAGGTTTGAAGGCTCTCAACAATGTGAAAATTGAAAGACATGTATTCGCTCAAAAGAACACCAAATCAGTTAAAATTCACATATTTGCTGATGCGTCAGAGAAGGCTTACGGTGCTGTGGCCTACATCAGGTCGATAGATAAAGAGCACGTCATGAGGGTGCGGCTGCTGTGTGCAAAATCTCGGGTTGCCCCAACTAAACAGACTACGTTACCACGATTGGAACTGTGCGCAGCAAAACAGGCAGCTGAGCTCGGTAAAGAAGGACCTGAATGTCAAAAATGCACCTATGTTTTTGTGGTCTGATCCGGAAATCGTTCTTGCCTGAATAAATTCGTCATATTCATCGTACCAAACATTTGTGCCCAACCGAGTATCTGTTATACAACAATTAACAATCCCTGAGCAATGGCGACATATCGGATCCAAAGAAAAACCGGCAGACATTCTGTCGAGAGGAATCGCACCCGAAAAACTAGGAACATGCACACTTTGGTTTTATGGACCGACCTGCCTGCATGGCTCAGAAGCTTTATGGCCACCTCCATATACAAAAGAAGGTGCAGATAATGATATTGAACGAAGACGAGAAAAATCAGTAATCACATCTACTGTCGTAAGGGAACACACCAAATTGCTTGAAGCTATGAACCATAGAAATTCCTTTCGCAAGGCCCAACGCATTACAGCCTACATGCTACGGTTTGTAAGACATGCTAGAACGCGCAACATACATCTTTCGGACACACTTGTCCTGACTGCGCAGGAGCTAATCGATGCTCAAACATTGATCGTCAAGCTGATGCAAGGAGAAGAATTCAAGGAAGATCTTGAGCATCTTCATCGGTTTGGAGAAGTATGTAAGAATAGTTGTCTCAGCAGCCTGGCACCTTTCATTGAAGACGAAATCATTAGAGTTGGTGGTCGTCTTGAAGCCTCAAACCTATCACACCAAGCAAAACATCCAATACTTCTGCCGCATTCCCATCATCTAACGAAATGCCTACTAAACGACATACATAAGGAAAATCTGCATGTGGGTCCACAAACCCTTCTATGTTTCTAATGTTTTGGCCCGTTAAAGGAAAGACTTTGGCTCGCTCAGTAGTACAGCATTGCGTCCAATGCGCTAAGTCAAAACCAAAACTTCTAACACAGATGATGGGAAATCTACCAGCACACAGAGTTCAGCCAGCCAGACCATTTGTGAACTGTGGTGTGGGCTTTTGTGGACCAATATGGACTCATTTTAATATGCGTGGAAAAAGACCACAGAAGTTCTACATCGCTGTATTTTTCTGCTTCCCGACAAAGGCCACGCATTTAGAGGTAGTAAGTGATTTGTCGACACAAGGATTCTTGGGAGCTTTACGTCGCTTCATGGCTCGACAAGGACATTGCAAAACCATTTATTGTGATAACGCGACCAATTTCATAGGTGCACGTAAATAATTGCAGGAAGTGAAGGAAATATTAGAATCTACAACATCGCAAAATAAAATAAGGACAGCACGTAGCTCTAAAGGCATTGATTTCCGATTCATTCCGCCCCGATCCCCACACTTTGGTGTACTTTGGGAGGCTGCTGTTAAATCAGCTAAGCATCTGTTACAACGCACACTAGCAGCCGCCTCACTAACCTATGAAGAACTAGAGACGGCTGTGATAGAGATAGAAGCTGTATTAAATTCTCGACCACTTACACCAATGTCCTCGAATCCGAATGATCTGACAGCGTTGACGCCAGGACATTTCCTGATCGGGGAACCACTGATAAACACCATTGATTCAGCTGCTGAACCAACAAAGGGCAATCTCATAACCCTTGGAAACTCGTTTCTCACATTAAAAACGAATTCTGGAGGCGATGGACTGTTGAATATTTAAGTCAACTACAGCACAGGTATAAATGGAAGCAGCGTTGTGAAAATATTGAACTAGGGACTATGGTCCTAATAAGGGAAGACAATACACCCAGACTGAAATTGCCACTTGGACGTATAATCAATATCATTAAAGGCGAAGATGGACCGGGTCGTGTAGCCGACATTCGCACTTCGACTGACATTCTCCGGCGACCGATTCATCGTCTCGCACCATTGCCTATATCAACTGAAGGCTCAGATTATTCTTCAGTCCAAGATAATGGGAGCATACAAGATAGTGAAAAAACATCGAAAACTACAGCATCGCAACATCCTGAAATCACCAAAAAAGCACCTACAAACTCTAATGAAAGCGACAACAGCAGAACTAAGGCTAACCCTCGAAAGAAACTAAGAAGTTCTCTCATATCTGCAATTGTGACATTACTTCTAGCTTGTTTAGTTGTACCACCTGTTAAAGCATCCTCTATTGAAGTGAAACCATTTATTCATCAACCAGGGATCTACTTTGAGAACTTAGGGGTAACAAACCTTATAGCCAACGAATGGGACCTCGTCATATCCTATGATATGTTGCCATACTGGAGAGAGTATCAGTTCCTGCAAAACTGTGCCCAGATACTCGAAAAAATGTGCCAGCATATAAATGAAAGAGTCTCCTGCTCAATAATCATTCAGCATGTGAAACATCTGCTGGCACAATTAACAACAAACAACATGCTTCTCTCTGACAATAACAATTCCAAGAGAACTAAAAGGGGGGTAGCAAATTTCGTTGGAAGTATCGCCAACACTTTATTTGGTGTGCTAGACTCCGACTACGCTGAAAGAATGTCGCGAAACATAGATGATATTCACAAAAATGAGGATCACTTATTGCAGCTGATAAAGAATCAAACCTCGATTATGGATGCTACTTTAAATGTCATGAAGAAGGAGGAAGAGGACATCGACAGCCAATTTCGGCAGCTGCAAACCCAGCTCTCGCATGTTGCAGACCAAGTAAATGGCATAGCAGAAGATCTATATCAAGAGAAGTTGCACCAATCCTTCACCGCACTCACCATGCAGACCACTCTTACCGCTTCTAACTTCTTACGAATTCAAACATCAATTCTAGACGTACTCACAGACACTCATCACGGAAAAATTAGCCCGTTATTGATCTCTCCAATCCAATTAAAAGAGGATAAGAGCACATTTATCTCCATCATTACGACTGCCAATATCACAGGACGATGCTTTGAGGTATTATACCTTCATGACCATCGCGAGAAGAGTCGCTACACGATATCTAATCTTCAAACTACAAATTCCTTTAATATCATTGGAGAAATTTGAACATTTCAAAATTACAACATTTCCAGTGCAGATTAATGATTCACTTGTCACCATCAAACCTTCGTCCTAGTTCCTAGTTATCAATTTACATAGAGATCAATACTACCCACTGAGTGAAGAAGAATTACAGTCATGCATCATCATCGAGGACAGCAAGCACATTTGTAAACAAAAACATCCAACACATAAAAGGGGATCAACAGTTAGCTCATGCGAAGTAAGCCTAATAAATCAGCTGCCACAACCACCAACATGCCAGTTGATCAAGACCGGAAATGGACCTCATTGGATTCAATTATATAGTCCTAATCAGTGGATATACGTACTAACGGAAAAAACCACTATCAACTCTGTATGTGGAGATAACACCACGCAACACAGCATAGAAGGCGCTGGAATTTTAAAAATCACAGATAGATGTCTCATCAAAAAACCACTAGTGACCATTCAAGGGCATACAATATATCCATCCAACAGCAGAGCATCTTATATTCCATCGAGCAATTTGACAGCATTTGTTTACGACATCTACGACAACAAACTCAGCTCTGGACTGCATGAAACTGGCCCTTATCAATCACATTTGGCTGTAATTGAATCGATAAGGAACGAAGTGATACAATTCAAAGACAACATCCCGCTAACCTTGACACATCATGATGTTCATCAATTTGCAGTCGACTATGGGGCCATTCTACTAACGATAATAATACTCCTGTGTATGATGTGGAAATGCCGAGAGAAAGTATGCCGAAGTCGACTCAAGACGAAGACACCAGTAGCTGCACCCCGGCAAGGTGGGACAAGACGTGTCAACGCTGATCTTGAATGTGGGACAAGACGTGCTAACACTGGGCTTGAATTCAACCCTACGTTCAACGTATAAGGAAAATTAGTTGAATTACCATTCAACGCGGGGGAGAATGTTGAAATCGTAGAATATTTCTAAATTAGATAGCTGACTATGTACATACCGAATTACTTAAGGTCAATGTACGCATAAAACAAGAAAAACAATTGTACATAATTGCTACATATGTAAATCGGCATTGCTCAGGAATGCGGTGACCCAATAATACTTACATTGCAATAATTCACAAAATCGGTAACTATTGCAATCCAATAAAAACATTCTAACTGGGGTCACTGCCTTACGAGCGATTTACGCAAGAAAATTAATTTAATGTTAATTCAGCATTGTAAGCATTTTGTATTTCATGCATTGACTTAGAGTTAGCTGTTTGTATATATAGAGTAAGATTGAGGAAATAAATTCATTCAGTTTTATATTAAAGCATATAGCGTACTCAGTTAATAAAGTTTACATTAAAATCGTTTACATATCTTTTGCTAGTTATTCCGCCTAACATATCATCATAGTGTAGCGGTACATTGCACCGTTTACACCGCCTACAAGAAGTCAAGGTTTATGTGCCTTGGTCTTACATCTCAATTTGCATTGGTCAAGGTTTATGTGCTTTGACACTGCAAGGCAGAATAAAAGAATTCTGTACATTATTATCATAAGTAGGAATTTTTTTTTCAAATAACTGCATAATTAGTATCTTTTCATATGACGCCTACTTTGAAAAAATAAATAAAAGCACATAGTGTTAAATTTTGTACACGCACTTGGCCGGTTATTTTATGTTGAAGAGAGAAAAATGATCTGAAATTATAGAAGCATATTCTCTGTTTGGTAATGTCCCAAAACTGTGAATTTATTCTAAACTTAGTTTTACTTATAAAACTGCAGTATAAGAACTCTCTATGATATCGCAAAAATTTCATGTGTTTATCTACCTCTGTATGATGCAAAAACTATTTGTAAGAATAACCCTACACTAAAATTGAGGAAAGTGAGCTTAGTTGCTGGCTATTGTTCTGCACTTTGCTTAGTTCAACACGGGTGTAAACTTTACATTTTCAACTGAGCCGGCGCGACTTGTTCACACTATGTGTGAATTTGGCATTTGTCGATAAATGACAAATTAATTTCCATTAGTCTTATGTTTTTATTTTGTTTTGTTGCAAAGTTGTGGTTTTCTTGTGTTTTTATTTGTTTTTAAACAAATATGTAATTATTTGCTGTTTTCCACACAGATGTGGCGAAAAAAGACCCTGCACTTGGATATTGCAGAAGAAAGATTAGTATTTAGAAAGTTTTTATAAAAACTGTTTTGGTTACTTTTGTTAGAAATTGTGTTTTTGTTTGATTTGATTTTTAGTTGTATTTGAAAATTTTAACAACAAGTTCTAGTGCTTATACGGACAGAACCATCTACGTGTATTGATTGTGATTAATTTGAGCGACTGCTCAACATAATTTGCACAACACTGGATAATGTTCTTTACTTGAGTCAGTGCCAATCCGCACGGAACAATATTAAACAGTACTCAATTCACTTGACGTTATATTACAATCGTTATCGGTTTTAACAGGTCAATGTTAAACAACCCTTAATTCGTTTCACGTTATAATTTTTATCACAACTTATAAAATTTACATTAATTCCCGTTTAACTAGTAAGTATCAATATCTTTACATATAATGCGACACTTATCACCGCGCGATTGGTAAGAACAGAACTCACTTTTACTTCTCGCCTACCTGTGACTCCTCGCTTCTGTTTATTTTTATTTTGTTCTAATTAAAACAACGAATTAATGTACTACCCAGGCCATTGAGTAATAATTCTTACTCACTGACTACAGGTGTACAATTTCAAAACAGTGCCGCTTAAATTCGTGGTCACTGTGATTACATATATTTACTTTATTTCCGCAAATGCATAGCTGCACAATTCATAGCGGCGCTTAATGGGTCATCATGAAATTGTGCAGCTGATGAGTGTCATCACATTGCATTGCGTTCGATCTACAAAAATTATTTTCACAACATTCCTCCCTCTTGCGAAGACGCCGTCGTCGTGACAGAGGCGTTCGAGAAGCTCTGGACCATTATAATATGTTTTGTTTAACATGCATATTACTTATTACATATTATTATATGTTTTTTTTCTCTTTTTTTTATTTACCCTAATTTTCTAACCCTAATAGCTAATTCGACATAGTCTCTATTATTTAGTTCTTAATTATGTACATATAGTTGTTAAAAAAAGCCTTTTTTTTTTTGAACTTGACACTGTACATACTGAGTGTTATTATTACATGCATACATATAACACTTTTTTTTTTATTTCTTTTGAATGTTGTTGACTAATCTGATCGGCTTTTAATTCCTTCAATTTAATGGTCGGAAAAATATAAAAACAAATTAAAGTTGGTAGAAAAAATGAAGTAATAAAACAAATTTTCATAGGCAGTGATAATTTTTTCAAACCTTGTAAAGCTATGATTCGCTTGGTTCTTTTGATGAGCGCGAATTTTTAATACTAGGATCGGGTGTTATTGTTTGATCAATGCTTGAGTTTGGCTCGTCCGTTTCTGGGATTTTTTTTTGTGTGTATTTCATGTATGTTTGGCTGTTTCCCATTTTGACTTTTGACTGGGGGTTTCTTTTTTCCCGGGTTATGTGTGTCAATTCTACTCATAGTGAAGGTTTGCCTGCGTTGGATTTGTATGTTGGGGGCTTGACAGATGCTTTATTCTGACCTTTGTATTTAATATATCTTATAATTTGAAACATAGTTAGAGCAATAGAAAATGTTACCATAATCCCAGTGTTAGTATATGTTTGTATACTAAGTTTTTCACGTTCCCTTTTTCTATAGTTTTCCACAATTCTTGTTGTAGTTCTTCAAGATCTTGACTTGTCTTCAAGAGCTTTTTATTGTGATTTCCGAAGGTATTTATATTTAGACCTGTTTTATTTCCGAATTTTACTTGTGGGTTTCCCTAAACATCTCTTCTAGGTTAATTTTGGGGAAATTTTGCAGCTCAGGTTGGTGTATGGGTGTGTAATTGCTGACACTACTCTCAAATGGTAACTCGTGTTCATTTAGTGTAAATATGCATGGCTGGGTTAGTGAGAGTATTCCAGAACCTTTTAGGGCCATGTGGTGGAAAAGATTACTACAATTACAAGAAAGTATTTCTTCCTGCGTGGCTACATATAGCCAAGAGTTCGGTCTAACCATTTTTGTAAGTAAATTCATATTATTTTCCATAACTCTATGGGTACAAGGAGCGGCTCCCGGCGAGGGATTGTTGAACAAACCCATGAGACAGTTAGACTTACTGAAACTTATCCCCTTAGGTACGGTTTGGAAACAAATGTGTATCTTGCCATTAGCGGATGTCGTTTTCTTGCAGTGTTCCCAGTAATCTGCACTGGATAGCTCTGCATATCTCTTCGCTTTTGTATTATTTAAAAAGTAATTTGCTTCGATGTCTAAGATAGCTGATTTGGCCAGTGATATCGGTGGGGGTAGCAAGTAGACTTTGTTATTGTGAAAACGGTGTCTTCTGGTAGAGGTAGTGTAATTCTTTTCCCTCCTGGACGCTATCTACTTGAACTATATGACTTACCAATTTAAAATATAGAAGAATATTTCCCATACCCTGCGCACTGATTTCTTTATATATTTGGACTAAATCGTTTGCGGATAAAATTAAAGGATGTAATGAGTGTTGGTGTAGAGCATTTATTACCATATATTCGTCTGTTAGACGTTGATGTGTCTGCTGGAGTTGGTGTAGACTATATATAAGAAGTCAATTTGTGTCGGCTTTAATGTGGACTGTTTTGAGTTCTGTCTTGATTTCATTCGTGGAGTTCTGTACTTGGTCTATGAATTCCTTAAAGCGTTCATCTAGGCTGTTTTGGTAATGCTTTGTGTCTTGGAAAGTTTGGTCAATGGCATTAACCTTTGCCTTTACTATGCTGACTTGTTTTTCCATTAAATGTATGTTTTCTGAATTTTGGCTGTCAAGGTCTTTTAGTTTTTTGTAAATGGTTTGAGCATCCCTATCATCCATAGTACCAAATAAGAAATTTGAAAACCTGCCTACTATATTTGCTAATGAGCGCCTACTTCGATTTAATAAATAAAAATTTGTATCTCTTAGTCTATTCTTAATCTTATCTACCTGCCAATCTAAGTCTATTTTCCACGTATAACAGGATTCTCTTTCCTCGTTGCTTCTTTGTACGTGACAGAGACGTTCCACTGTGTCTTCGCAGTGGTTAATAAATTCCAACGCCTCCGTTTCTTCAGTGATTTGAGTTTTGGTGTAAACAACCAAGGTCCTCGTGTATAAGTACGCCGGATTGAGTGGCTCAAATAAAACGCCTGTGGGGGTGAGAGTATCTACAGCAGCTTGAGAGTCCGCTAGATGTATTGCCGCCCACAGCCATATTAATGTACCCTGTGGGTAATAAGGAAGTAACAATTAATATCTGCTAATCCCCAAAATCGTAAATATAATTTATTTTTAACTAAAATAATTTTAACCTATTGTTATGCACCCTTCGTAGCTTCCGAACAATTTGGATCGTGCAGTATTCATCATTATTAACCTGTTTTACTGTATACGGCCCAGTCCAAACTGGTGATAATTTATTCTTTTTAACTGCATTTTTTAATAAGACTTGGTCTCCTACATGCAGTACAATGCTACGGGTATTTTTATCGTAATATTGGTTAGACTTTAGCTTGCTTTTAAGAAGCTCCTTCCTAACACGCTTGTGCAGTTATTGCATTCTTCTTCTACGAATGCTTACAAAATCGGCATAGTTATAGATGGGTTCAGGCTGTCGTTTTAGATTGTTTGGTGGCGGATCGTAAAATCGCCATAGAGCCTCCATCGGTGTATGTTTTCCACCAACATGAGTTGAATGGTTGCGAACATGGACTGCTTCCTCGAGCCACTGGTCCCATTCGGCTACATTTTCGTCCACCAAACTTCTCAAATACTCAATCAGGGGTCCGTGTGCTCTTTCAAGAGCGCCATTTGCCTGTAGATGGTAGGCTGTGGTCTGCAACATCCTCACTTTGAATAGTTTGCAAAGTCGTTTAAACAAATTACTGGTGAAATTTGCTCCCTGATCAGTGAAGATAGCTTTGGGTATCTTATACTTCATCATTAATTTGTAAAATCCCTCGGCTACCGTGATGGCTTCTCCATTAGTCAACGGTATGCAATCGAAAACTCTAGTTACACCATCCAGTAGGGTAAGTATGTACTTATTTCCCTTAGTGGTTTCTGGTACCGGGCCCACTATGTCGGGATAAACCGGCATCTTGGTGATTCTACTGTGCTTATTTTTTCTACACTTAATGCAATTTTTGATGTGCTTGTGAATGTCTTTGAGCATTCCTTTCCATTTAAAGTTTCTTCTGATACGTTTATAAGTTTTATAGACTCCCAGATAACCTCCGAAAGGTGCGTTATGGTAATCCCGAAGAATGGTCTCGAAATCATTCCGGTTTCCAAGCATTTGTACACTTTCGTCTATCTTGGACTCTTGGGAACTAACTGAATTAGTTTCTGAGTCCTCTCCTATACAACCAGACTTATTTTTAGGCGAATCATCCGCGTCATCTTGTCTTTCAGAAAAGCTTGTGTGGTCTCCTTTAGCTTTGCTTTGCGCTCAGGTAATGGCCATGCATGTGGGATTGGGTTTATCTCCCTTATCATCTGTAACTCTCTGCTGGTGGACTTGTGCTTTAGTTATCATTGTCTGTGTAACTTAATGCGTCAGCGTTACGATTGAGCCTACCTGGTTTATACTCTATGATGTAATCATACTCACAGAGTTTATGGCGAAATCTTAGTAATCGCGAGCCAGGATCTTTAGTACTGTAGATTCCATTAAGGGGCTTGTGATCAGTGTAAATAGTAAATTTCCTACCATACAAATAACACCGAAAGTTTCTTGTAGCCCAAACTATTGCTAGCATTTCTTTTTCTGTGGCGGAATAATTTCTGTCAGCTTTGTTCAAACTCCTGCTTGCGTAAGCAATGGGCCGATGGTTCCCCACCTCTCCTTGGGATAACACTGCACCCAAAGCTTCTCTGCTAGCATCCGTAGTTAAGGAAAATGGTTTATCGAAATCAGGGTAAACTAAAACAGGTGGCGAGATTAGCTTGTACTTAAGGGTTTTAAAAGAATTTTCACATTGATCCGTCCATTTGAATTTTACATTTTTTCGTAGGAGTTTATTGAGGGTTCTGCTATTTTAGAGAACTCCGGAAAACATTTCCTATAATAATTTGCCAATACAAGGAAGGATTGTATCTGCCTTATTGTCTTGGGCTGAGGGAAACTATGAACGCAGCTTACCTTTGAGGGATCTGGCAAGGCTCCTTCTCTGGAAACTTATGTCCCAGATAGATTACTTCCTTTCTCAAGAACTGACATTTTTCTATTTTTAGTTTTAAGTTATTTAACTGAAGTCTTTTGAGTACCTCCTTAAGTTTAGCGTGATGATCCGACAAGTTTTTCCCGTAAATTACAATGTCGTTTAAATATACGAAGCACTTAAAACCCTGCAAACCAGTTAGGACGTGGTTCATTAATCGTTGAAATGTAGCAGGTGCGCTTTTCAGCCCAAAAGGCGTCCTTTTAAATTCAAAATGACCGTGTGGAGTACTGAAAGCGGTTTTAGGTTGGTCTTTCTCCTCCACTAGCACTTGATGATAACCACTGGCCAGGTCAAGCGTGGTAAAGTATCTTGAATGCCCCCATTGATCGAAGATATCTTCAATTCTGGCTAAAAGGAAAGCATCTCCGATCGTGATTTCATTTAGCCTTCTGAAATCTACCACAACACGCCATTGTTTTTCTCCATTTATTCCAGCCTTTTTGGGAACAACTAAGAGTGGTGAATTCCATGGACTAGTCCTAGGTACCACTATATCATTTTCAAGCATTTCTTTAACTTGTTCATGGATGATATTTCTTTGCTTCTCCGGTAGTCTATACATTTTCTGATTGAGAGGGGTACAGTCTTGTTTAATTGGAATCTTATGTTTTATTGAGCCCGTATAGCTCAATTTATCTCCAGGTAGAAGAAAGACATTGTTATATTCATAACATATTTCGAGGACAGCGTTTTTTCCTTCCAGATTGGCACCTGTATCCATACTGATTTTCTCTTTCAGAATTTCGATTCGTTTCCTGTCTCGATTGTTATTAAACGGATTTTTTCTGCTTCCAAAAGTGTTATTCTCTACGTTTTTTATTTTGGGTTTTTCCCAGTTCATTTCGTTTAATATTAGAATATCATAATTTTCTATTGGGTGCAGATCAATTTCCATGTTATCTAATTCCTTATCAGTATTATTGACATTAATAATAGGCAACACAACTCTACCATTCCATGGTCTTGTTAAACAATTTTCCGAAAAAACACCTTAACTCACTTCCTTTGATAAACAAACAAATTCGCCGTTGTCTCTTAGGAATTGGCACTAATTTTCTGAGCGTGCTGCAACTAGAATCTTCGTTCTAACCTTAAGTTCCTTTGTTTGCTTCCGTTCAGATTGTTCACCTTGATGTGGAATGGAACACTTTCTCTCGGAGATCTGAGTGGCGTTTTCCATTTCCATAGGTTGCGGCTTGCCAAGCTTTTCCTTTTGGTCTTGGACCGTATACCTGCTAATAGGTGAATTTAGTGTCGTTTTTATCTCTTTAGTGTCACGAAATTCGCCGTTCATATTAAGTGGCACTGAAAATGTTGCTAAATTTGTAGGTGTCGCTGGAAATTCTAATATTCCATCTGGACCCTTTATATTACATTTATTTAATAGAAATTATTTCCAAGTATTCCATCATATGGGACATTTTCACTATCTTTAATTACGTGAAATTTAAATGTTTGAGAAGTTTCTAGTTGAAATTTTCCTGTACATGTTCCAATTGTCTGTCGCTTTCCAAAAATACTGCTCAGTTGCGTTTTTTCCTGTGTATTTATTATTTTCTCACCTTGTAACATGGATTTTTTTAATAGGCTCACGTCGTGTCGACTAATAGTTCTACCGAGGACTTAGCTGCTATATCCAAGGGTAATTTAACTGAACATTTAGGAACTTGGGAGGGCTGACACCGTTTTTCTTTACTAACGTTTGGACTTCCGCGGTTTCCTCGCAAGTCCTTATTTAGTTTTCCGAAAACGGGTGGTTATTTTGAGTCGACCTACTTTCCCAGTCTTGCTTTGCTCGGCACTGGTTTGTAGTGTGACTTCTTCTTTGACAAAAATCACATTTTATTGCACCAATTGTGTTTTTTGGGCCACCTTCAGCAGACCTGCTATTTTTGTACTAGGTTTATCTGCCGATTTTGAACATTACTATCCCTATTATTGTTTCGAGAAGCCTACGCAGAATTCTGATAACTATTACCAGAAGTCGCAATTTTTCCTTTGGTAGCACTCCGAAAACTTATGATTGTTTTTATTACAATAAGTACATTTAATTCGGGGCTGATAGCTTTTGTTATTATCATACTGATTCGTTGCACTGGGGGCGAAATTAATATAATGCCTATTTGGGGTGGGTCTCTGATATTACCTAACCTTTCCCTAGGCAACCAAGTAGTATTGACTGGATAATTATCAACTACTGGTTGGGCCAATGATATACCTAAGGGATTTTGTAAAATCGACAGTGTTTGTCTCTCGGCTTCTTCTAGTTTCTCCGCTTTTTCGACTACTGATGCTAAACTCTCACCAGAGTCCTGTAAGAGAAACATTCTGTGGTTTGGGTTGATAATACCTGTCTTGAATACTATATGGCTGTTTCCTCTAAATCCCTTTTTAACTGCCTCTGCTGCTGTGCCAGAGTGTCGATCAGGGATTTTAGAAACGCAGCTTTTAAATAATCCAGAAAATAAATAAAAATACCAGATCTTAAGGACATCAATTCGTTATTGTATCTCTGGTCTGAGTTTCCACATCCACTTTCTCAATAATGGGCCTTCTATCCTCTGTAGTTTCCGTAGCGATATACTTCTCCTCTATTGGTTTGGGGATAACTGGATTATTCTCGTCCAGTTCTGGCAAAATTAACTTATCCTCTGCTGTTTCCGAAGTTCCACAATCAGTTCTTGAACTGAACTGAAAAATTTTGTATGTACTTATATCACTTCTTTCCTCCTTCTATATATATATATAGTAGAGCTTATATCTAAGTATATAATTGCAAATACTATATCTAAGTCCAAATATAGGAGACTAAAGAAATAATTGAATTTTTACCTTAACTAAATACTCAGAGCAATTATTGTTTCCCATCTCGTTGTAGTGTTGATTTTTCCCGTTTCCTAAATTGTCCAAATTACTGTAATGCTTTCCGGCCGACAAACAAATTTTAATTTAATTTATGTTGTTGTGTTGCTGCCGGGGGGCCCTAGGCCTTCTTAAATTCCCCTGGGTCTGCTGAAAGGTGGGCTTAAAGCCGTCTACGTTTTCCCTTTCAACACAGGAACGGAGATTTACTGCTACTGATGAGTTGAGTTGGAGGTGGCGTTGACTTCCTCTAGCTATGATGTGTTGCTGGCTAGAATTCCTTGTTGCCTTCTTATCTACAACAGAGGTGAACGCTTGCCCGCCTGGAGCAGAGCCGCCTAGAGATGCTATCTACTATCATCATGAAATTGTGCAGCTGATGAGTGTCATCACATTGCATTGCGTTCGATCTACAAATATTATTTTCACAACATATTTTTGATCCGCTGGAGTATAAAATACGTGCAATTTCACCAAGGTGTTCCGTCAAAGGTCAAGTTTTATACTATTACTGAAACCTCTGCATTCGATTTCAATAAGACTTTGGTGTGTTTGATACTTTTATGTCATCCTACTATATTGTATAGTAAGAACTAGAACACCTTACAACTATATGGTGAATGTTGTGGAAGTTATATGTGCAATTTGGATGCACTTCCTTGAAATAAGGTCGCCAATGACTCTTTCCATCGGAGGTATATTATATTGTATATATTATATTTGTATATATCTTTATTATATTTTAATTAATTATATATTTATATTGGTTCTATATATTTGCTTAAAAGAAATATTTATATATTATACATATATCTAAAAAATACATTTGAGATGCAAGTTGCAACAATATCCAAATAGATTCAAGTGCCTGTTTCATTTAAAATTTTACCGACACGCACAGATAAAGTTGTGGCGGGGTCTATATTCCAACGATCCTTCCTTCGCTCAAAAGGGTTTGTGCCTGTTTCCGTGCGGGACGAAGTTGCGGATGGTGGTGGCTGTCAGTATGGTGTTATAGTTTATTTGCGGTTAGTTGACCAAATTGCGCGGTAGAAAATGGACGCTACATCATCGAGTGATCAAAGAATTAAGAGAACATGCAATAAACAGAATTATAAGGTCATGCTACAACCTATGTGTTTATATTGCTGACAACAGCAAGCTTACATGTGCCTCTGGAATGAGTCGGATGCGGAAAGAGGTGGTAAGGAGTCGGATGTTCCATATTCAAGGTACTTAACATGATGTCATCTAAAACTATAAAAAAGGATGCAGCTATTTGGAGTGATAACTGCAAACTGCCTTGATATATTTAGTATAGTAGCTAATGGCATTTATGATACTATTTATCATAATTACTTGGTCAGTAATTAAGTTTTGAACCAAAAGATGTGGAGAAAATTATACGAGAATCTTGTCACTAAATGACTTTAAAGATCTGAATAAGTCTTCCACGGATTTCTCAGATACTACAAATTTGAAAATATCAAGTATTTCTTGGATCAGCAACGACAAAGATAGGTTACCTCGTGCTGATTTAATGGAATTGCACAATGACTCAATACCGTGGGACAAAAAGGCAAGTCCCCAAACCAATTAAAAAACTTTATTTTGCCAGCATTAGCAGCTCGAAGTAATATTTCAAAAAAAAAAAAAATTCAAGATTTCAAGGACCGACTGTCCTAACGAGAAGATGGCAAAATGGATGCTTAATGAGTTGAACAGTCTACTACCAGTAGAGGGCTACAACAGCAAATATTTGCTAGAGTTTGTCAACCGTACTCAAAATATTGTATTCAGAAGAGGTGAGGTAATGGTGTTATTTGATGTGACTGAGGTTTACCCAAACGTTGCAGTGGACTTAGCTATATGATGTTACATGATGTTACATCTCCAGAAACACAAAGTTCCCGCAAAAAAACAAGCAGCAATCCGAAGGATCGAGGAGATAAAATCTATCAGCAAACTTTCGGCGTAAGTATGGAATCAATTCTTGGACCTTATTTGGCTAATTCTATTATGTGCCATCTCGAGATTGGATTAAGAAAAGCTGGCAGATTGCCCCGTGTTTGGTGGAGGTACGTCGATGACATCTTTGCTATCATCAACGAAAGATACATTAAAAACTTTCTCGCAT